>JANHFM010002180.1:92463-113619 GCA_032468115.1 Grayia smithii
CTTCCTTCTCATTAGGTGGCCAAAGTATTTGAGTTTCATCTTCAGGATCTGGCCTTCTAAAGAGCAGTCAGGGTTGACCTCCTCTACGACTGACCAATTTGATCGCCTTGCAGTCCAAGGGACTCGCAGGAGTCTTCTCCAGCACCATAGTTAGATGGTAGCACAACATTAAGAGGGTTTTTAAAAAAAATCTTCTTGCTACTATCTGGGGTTTGGTTTTGCAGCTCAGATATGCTAACTGTAATCATTGGGCATCCTCATATATTAAACCACAGTTCCCATCTTCCTCAACCAGGTTGATGGAAGGCTGACATATGGATCCTGCTCCTACTGTTCGAAGGAACACATTTATGAAAGTGAAACACAAGCAGAGTAGGCAATTCATATGCAGGAACGGAAATTATTTTTGTCTCACCCAAATCTCACTTTTTACCATGAGAGGTTTTGCTCTCTGAGGAGTAAAAAAAGGGAGGGAGGGGAAAGAATGGGACTCCTTATCTTAATATAGGATCCTAGTGGGGATTTAATTGAATCTGGTCTTGCAAGGAAAAGGTGCTTTTTCAGGAGGCATACTGGACTTTCTTGTTTTTCTTTGAAGACGTTTCACTTCTCCTCCAAGAAGCTTCTTCAGCTCTAACTGGATGGTGGGGAATGGAAGAATTTATATGAGGAGCGAAACGTCTTCAAAGAAAACCAAGAGAGTCCAGTTGCCTCCAGAAACAGAACCGTTGAGCTGGATGACCGAGGATTATGCTTAGACTGGGAGGGTTGATCGCTGAAGGGAAAGACCAGTTTCCGACCAAGGTGACGCAGCGCAGGCGCAGGAAGGGATCCTTTCGCGGGGCTATTCCTCTCTCTGCCTGGTGCGCGAGGGGGGATCGCGGGTAGCTCGAGCGCCTTCGGGATCGGATCGAAGGAAAATGGCAGCAGCCAGCCGGAGGGTGGCGAAGGTAAGCTGGTGACGCCTGGTCGGGAGACCCTTTCAGGGCTTCGGAGGCCTCTCGAGGAAGGCGGGAGAGGCGGGAAAGGAAGCTTGGGCTGCAGGAAAGATCGCAGGCGACTCAAGTCTGTAAGACGCGTCTCTTTCGAGGCGGCGGCAACAGGGTCTCGAACCCGCAGGTCTTGAGGGAAGCCCCTCCAGCATCTCCGGCAGGAAGGACACTTGCTAGGCAACCCGGCGGTTCTGGAGGCTTAAGCGGGATGCGGTGGGCGGGTAGTAGGAGTCTCGGGCAAGCCTCCCCTTTGACTGGGTTCACAGCTTTAACGGGATGCTCCCCAATACGGGGCCAGAGGAGCCTCTGTCGGGACTGTCCTAACATCTTTTCCTACTTCGGTGCCCAGAATGCCTCCTTCAGAGCCGGAGATAATATTGAGCGAGTAACCCCTATTTTGAAGGAAAAGGCTGGAGGAACTCTTAGGTGCTTTCGGTTTCGTTTCCTGCTGGCTGGAAAGCTTTCCGTTGAAAGGAGGGAGGGGAAACAGAACCGAACTGAAACGCTGTTTTCGGAGATTGTGACGCGATCTGTGACTCAGAAAAGCCATAAAACAGTTCTCTGCGCTGCTAGATATCAGCCTTGACAATGCCTTGAAAATGGAAAGCAGATTCATTGGAGTTCAATTCATACCATTCCTCCTTAAGTCCAGGATGAGAGAATTTAGGTTGCTTGAAATGTCAGCATTGATCTTGGAACTACTTTGTGGTGTGTGTTTTTTGTTGTATTCATTCGTTCGTTCGTTTGTTCATCCATCCATCCATCCATCCTTCATTCATTTTTGTCTTTCAGGAACTTGATATCATTAAGAAATTAGGGTTGCGATGCTTTCGGGACATTCAAGCAGATGCAACCAATATTCTCCTTTGGAAAGGACTTTTAATGCCGGTGAGTTCAAAGAAGCTGGACAAGAACAATTGAGACGGACAGCTTGCAGGAGACTGCAATGTACTAGCCAGAATAACCTAGCATGGTGTCACTTCAGACAATGATTTGGGTTATCATGAAAACACCACAAAGTATCAGAGTCTTTATTGAAGTGGGAGTGGACTACATTTTCAGTGTGGGGTACTAAAAGGCCTTATATATTCACCATTTGGGAAGGGACTGACATCTTTAATGTTAGTTTCCTCTGCAAGCAAAACTGCATTCCTTAGCCTCCTATGAATCATGCTTGTTCCTGTCTTTATACCCAGGTTAATCCTCCATACAATAAAGGGGCCTTCTGGATTGAGATAAATTTTCCACATGAGTATCCACTCATGCCTCCTACTATAAGGTTCAAAACCAAGATCTACCACCCCAATGTGGATGAGGAGGGTCATTTCTGCCTGTCAATCATCAGCAATGAGAACTGGCAGGTTAAGACAAAGATAGACCAAGGTATGACATGGGCAGGATGGATAGAGCTGGGGCTGCTGGATGGCTTTCATTCAATTGCCACTTCGTGGTTTCAATTCTCTGTTTCAAGGAAGTGTCACTTTTAATCTTTTCTGCAGTAATTCAGGCCTTGATAGAGCTGTTAAATAATCCTGAAATAGACCGCCCACTGCGCCCAGACGTGGCCAAGGAGTTCAAGGAAGACCATGAGAGATTCCTGTTACAGGCTGAAGATCACACCTGCCAATTCAGCGAGAAGCGGCCTGTGCTCACCGACTGGAGTCCGCCTTAAATAGTTTTTAGCCTCACAAGTCTTTGTTTACCAATGGGATGGTAAACATGGTCAAGAGAAGAGGGACCAGGCAAAAAATGTGCATGATGAAAATTTGGACTTTTCTGAGTTTAAAACCAGAACTACTCATTGGGGGAACATTTATATGCTTGAATAAGCACAGGTTCAAAGTTTAGATACAGATGCATGCACCTGTATTAAGTTAATAGTCTGTGCTGGTTCCTGGTATGGATGAAAACCTGTGTTGCTTTCGCCATCCTGGAGCTAAAATCTGTTACCTGGAAGGATAGTTCTAGCTTTAAAGTCAATATTGGATTTTAATAAATTTCATATTGAACTGAAGAGATGACATAGTTTTCTATAGTTCATAGTTTTCTAAAACAGAATGATTTGCAAAGTTACAGGACTACATCATAGGAATAAAGTTAGAATTCCACAGAGAAAAAGTGTTACGCTTTCTGTTTTCCAGATACTTTCTAAACAAAGAATGATTGATCAGAAACAGACCAATAGGAATACTTCTGGAAAAAATAATATTGAATTTAATGCTTTGTTGCATGCCATTGAATGAAGAAAATAAACACATTCTTAATTCTTTTTAATTTGTTCTTCTTCATATAAGTTTCCATTTTCATAGTCATTCCTGTAGTACTTCAGGATTGTTTCCAAATCTTTCCTTTTCAGTTCCAAGTTTAATTTACTTAATGTAGTGTTTCCCTTTTTTCTTAAACCTTAGTAATTGCATAGAGTGTGTTGCTTTTTAACTTTCCTCCTGTCAGTATACATTGAGCTGATTTTCTGTTCTGTAATAAATGTAGGCTATAATATATTTCGAATAATGATACATTACTACATTACAGATTCCTGGTGTCTTATTGTTTTCTTTTCATTTTCTCTATGTGAATTTGATTTTACACCTTTGCAGAATTCTAACAAGTGTTAAAAATACATGTGGCTTCACAAGCACATACACTGTCAACAATGCAACATTGTGTAACTTGGTATGACTCAGTTTTGTATCAGTAGGCAAAGCGTGTAGACAAAGCACATAAGTACCCCTAGAAAGAGGCCATTATTGTTTTTGCCTATCTGAATTTTCTTCTTGTTACAATGAATCATATGCCTAGTAATCGCCAAGAAGCAATTCTGTGAAGTATAACAGAACTTGGCTAATAGCGGTGTGTCTAGTTTAATGAAAAGAAGGACTGGGCTGACATCATAGCACTCTTCCAACCTTTGAAGGGCTGTCACAAAGAAGAGGGAGTCAACCTATTCTCAAATAGGTGGAGGACAAGGGAGGACAAGGAGCAATGGATGGAAATTGATCAAAGAGAGAACCAACCTAAAACTAAGGAGAAATTTCCTGACAGAGCAATTATCAGTGGAACGACTTTCCTCCAAAATTTGTGGCTGCTCCAACACTGGGTGGTTTTAAGAAGAAGTTGGACAACCATTTGTCTGAACTGTTATAAGGCAGGGGTGTCAAACTCAAGGCCCACTGGCCGAATCTGGTCTGCGGGGTGTTTAAATCTGGCCCACAGGGCCGGTCTGGAAATAGCAAAGGATCAGCCCGTGGTGCCTCTGGCAGCCAAAATGGGGCATGGGGGGGCTGTGTGTGTGGCCCCCGTGCAGTCCGTCTTTGGCCTGGACAGCCTGCAACACTGGTGGTGAACTACAATGCTGATTCGGCACTCAAAGAAGTCCACTTGACCCCTGTTATAGGATTTCCTGCTTAAGCAGCGGTTGGACTAGAAGACCTCTAGACCCCCCTTTCCAGCTCTGTTATTCTGCTATTCTGAAGGAGGTGTTAAGTGAAGGCCATATCATTCAGATTCTGAAATACCTCATTTGCGGGTAGAGTGGCCATAGAAAACAGCTATTGTACATCTCTCGAGAGGGCTATTGAGGAGGCCATGCAAGCCTCTTCTAATGCTTTTCCTCCTGGTCCAGTGCGTAAATATACTGTAATTTGAGACCATCTTTGCATATCTTGTTATATAAAGAGCAAATAAAGCCATTTCTCTCTGCTGCTCATGAATCAATACAGCCTTGAAAAGAAGAAGCTCATCCCAAATAAGCATGATTGGTTTACTTTAGACAAAAACCTGCAGTGGGATGAAAAAAGAGTTCATCTTGATCATACAACAAGTGAGATAGGCTGTTGAAAACATGCTATTTCTCCAATTAGTAGACGAATTCCTAGCACCAGGTTTTAATTTTTTATTTTATTTTATTGGGTTTATGTCACTCCAGCCAACAACTGATTCTGAGCAGATGATAATTCTATCCTTCTATCTTAATCTAACTAAAGAAAATTATAATAGCAAAAATAGTCCAAACTAATAATTATAAAGTACTACATTATGTAGCTTTCCTATGCAAGGAATAATAACCCTGTAGAGTAATATATAGAAGGAATCCCAATCATCTCCCTGTCAAAGGTCCTTTGAAATAACCGAGTTTTAATTGCTTCTATAAATTGGGGCACATCAACATGTCCGGAAGGCAGCTTAGGAAGAACAAAAGTAAATCGGTGCTTAGGAAGAAGATTACCTAAACCCCCAACGTGGTTTCAGCCCCCAATGTATATAATTTTTCTTTGGACACAAAACACTAATTGAGTGAGTCTTTTTCTGCTTGTAGATTGTTGATGTAATAAACTCTTCCTATACATCTGGACATGGCGGCTTCATAATGTATTACATGCTTTCTTCCAGTTGTATTCTGAGGAGGAACCTCTGGTGTAATAAAAGTAAAGTTTGTTTTTGTCTCTGGATCACAATGCAGTTCTTGTTATTGTTCTCCATCCCTATGTCTTGTCCCTGTTCTAGTCTAATTTTAGGAACTCGGTCTTGTTTGGCCACAAGGCGTCAGAGTGGCTTCAGAAATAAATAAGTGGGTATAACCAACTGGACTTGTGTGACTGTCATTATGAAGAGGTTAATCCCATAGTTTTCACCAGATTTTCACTGTCACCCTAGGAGCACATTATAAACCAAGTCTACCAGAGTCCTTGGCAAATCATATATTTGAACCATGAGTTCCTTCCAGCAGAGAGCTATCTCAGTTTTGTTCCCATAGCAGTGTTTACAGCAAATACTTTCTGCCAGGTTGTGAAAGATTGAAAAAAGAGTGCTGATAATATTTGTGCAATTTGCGTTGCCAATGAAACATAACTCTATCATAGAAATGTTTTTTTTTTCTTCAAGGAAACGTAACTGAAGTGATGATATTCAAAACCATATTTGCCCAAATCATAATATGCATGTTTTCTGATATTGCATCCTTGGAAATTGCTATCTAAATGCTAAATATGATCTGCAGTTAGCAGATCATAGAACCTTAGAAGAAGGTTGCAACTCTAACCATTCCTAATAGATATTGTTCCACTGAAGCCAGTGGGAATCCATGTTGGAAGGAGATAGAATGAAGGTTAGTTTCAAACATGCTTTGTTTTCATACTTTATATATACCGTACTTTTAGGAGTATGAGACACACTTCCCCCCCCCAAAAGTGTGTGAAAATTGTGCATCTTATATACCAAATGTTGCTGAAACCCCACCCGCCTGCCAACCCCAACCCTTCAGCCATTTTCAGCCTTCGTGTGCTGCGTTTTTGGCCTTCCCATGCCTCATTTTAGACCCAGGCTGCGGGGATCATCACAGCACATCACCACCAATGACTGCCGCTGCACATCGCATTTTTGACCTCTGTGTGTCACATTTTCAGCCAGTTGCAGGCAGCGAGGTCAGCAGTGGCGATCCCTGCCACCTCGAATTGGCCAAAAATGCGATGCACAGAGGCAAAAAACGCAACACACAGAGGCCAAAAATGTGATGCACAGAGGCAGCGATCAGTGGTGATGTGCTGTTGCGATCCCTGCAGCCTGGAACGGATCTAAAATGGAGCATGCGAAGCCCAAAAACACGATGCGCAGAAGCGGCAATGGGCTCTGGTGATCCCCGAGCCTGGAACAGCTGATTGGTATTATTCCGGGAGGCTGATCCATGCGCCAATCAGCTGTTCATGCAAAATCAGGCTGCGATAATCTGCTGAAGCTGACCAGACTATTTGCTGTTTGCTGCAAGGACGCTAGCCAAATGAATACCGATGGATGCTGGTAGGGAGAGGCAGAATTTTTTTTTTCTTGTTTTCCTCCCCCAAAATTAATGTGCGTCTTATACTCCAGAGCGTCTTGTACTCTGAAAAATATGGTAATATATCAAAATCCCCACATATCTCAATTTTTTTTTTGATAGTTGATATGTAAGCTATAATATCAAATTAAAATAATTCAAGCAAAGCTCTCTTTGCTTTATCCAAGATGAGTGAGGTGCAGTTGTCTCTTGATGAAACTAAATATTCAACTTCATTCAGAATGATGAAGTCTCAATATTCCTTCAGACATTCTCCATTTCTGTGAAACTGACTGCTTTTCAAGAGTAGAGAGTGTCCCAGGGCCTCTGTGGTGCTAAACCCATCCTAAAGAGAGTGCAAAAATGAAGTAAGGCAAAGTCACTACACCCAACGCCCTGCATTGTATCATCTCAAACCCTCAATGGGAAAAAAAAGCACTAGAGCCTGGATTCCTGTTTTTATTTATTTATAATTTTTCTCCTCTTACCAAAACCCAAAACATCTTATGCATTAAACAACAAAAGGGAAGTAAATGGCAGTTCTGCTCTAAATGGAGACATTTCATATATTTCTCCAGCTCCTTCTATCCTCTTAGGGATATGACTTCTTTTTAAAATATTCTGGCAGTTTCCTTTGCTTCTTGTATAAATGTTCTTTGAATCCCTGTAGGCCATCTTTCAAATTTACTTTGAATGTCTGTTGTTTATCAGAAGTGACAAAAGGCTATGGAAACTGTGTCTATTATTAATAGCATTGGAGTATTCTCCCATACAGCTGATGCCTCAAGAGACCAATACACGGGCTGAAAAATCTCTTACAGGCAGCTCGCTAGACATCACTTTCCCCCTAAAAGAGGAAAAATAGTACTTTCCTGTGATTCCCTTAAATGTTGAGCTGAACTGCTAACAGGCTGCTAGTAGCTATCACTCTTTACCTTGTCCTGGCTCCATCTGGCCCTTCTGAGAAGTAGTAGGGGCTATGATTGAAAGAAGCACCTGCTGGTTTCCCGATAAAAATAGGAGTGTTTAGTTACCCATCACAGAATGGAGGGTGGCTGTATCAACAGAGTAGTAAACAATGAGAGAAATGCTGCAGGCAGGCATAGCGATAGGAGTGGGGATTGAGATACTGGCAGAAGAAGCCAGGAGAAAGAAGACACGAAGAAAGTCAGCTAGCCTCGGGGAAGGACCTACCAATAGGTAGGTGAAGTTTGATTTCTAGGGCATAATCTTTCTAAATGGTCCATAGTAGACTCTGGGCTCGCTAAAGAACTGTTCCTAGGTCTGTCTCCAGGTAAGTATTTATTACCAAGATATAAGACCATAAGGAGATAACTCCTACACCATGTTCAGGTCCTAGAGAGCTCAGGTAGGATTCTTATACTCTGGAAGGAGAAATAGAGATGGGAGGGAAACCTCATGGTGAAGTTATACTTACATGCATATCATGTTCTCCTATCTCCCCCCCACCCCAAAAAAAATAAAATAAAATTAGGAGACATAAGAAGAATGTTTATGTATGGGAATTAGCTATTCTTTAAAGTATTCACTGAAGAACACCGAGAATTAGAAAAGAAGAAAAGTAACAAAGTGTATGATGCTGATAGTTCTTCAAAAGAGCAAAGATGGACCACATCTCAGGGGGGCAAGTAATGGCCAGAAACAGAGATTTCTCATGGATGGCCCTCTGGTTGTAGCATTAGTTCATCAAAAAGGCTCAACTGGTGTTTATTCTAGTTATCTGCAGACTCAGAGCTTTTGATTTCACTGAGTATTTAAACTAAATATATATTATCCAACCTATTTATCTCTGATTATTTTCTTGTGCTTTATGTTTTATTGCTGATTACTTTTATGCTGCCTTTTAAATGCTGTATGGAATCTTTGTTCATAATTTTTTTAAAAAAGTGTTTTTACTAAGCACATCTGATATTATTTTGGAATATTCAGTCTAAATGTTCATTGAAGGCTAAGTTAGGCAATCCTTTTCCTCAGATTAAAAAATAAATGTGTTGCCTCTATTTCTCTAAATCTGTACCTTCCTAGTATTGTTAGTGGTAAAGGTATATTTTGGAAGGTACACCGTTGGAATTTCTGTTTATTGTGTAATGTCGAAGGCCAAGAATCCCAATTTTTTTTTACAATGGTAACACCTCTGAGAAAACTGATGTATGAAGGGAAACAGTAAATGCTCTGTGATGGAGCTCTCAAGGAGCTTTGGAATATATCTTCAATTTAAACATATTCATAGAGCTGTAACTCATTTAAAATTTAAAATGCTGCAAGTCAGCGAGGCATCGAACTTCTGCTATGCTTTTCTGGTTTTTTGAAGAGAGAAATAAAGATACCAAAGTTGGTGCAAATCTCATATAAACCAATTACAAGAAAGTTACACAGGACTCTACTCCTTAGGATTTGGCCAAAGCTGCAGACTTTAGTTAGTTTGGTTTCAAGGAACTTATGGCATGTCTGCATATTCAAAGGCTGGAAAAGCATCAACTGGTATTAGAAGGACAAGAACAAGGCAGGCAGTAATAGTCAATCATCCAGAATTCACCACAATATACTCTGACACTTCCTTTGAATCTGATTCAATTCTTGATAACTTTGTGGATGTATCTCATCAACATTACAAAAATGATTTGCCATTATCCTTCCAAGATGCTTTTCCAATTTCCCAGTCCTGCCAGCCCTGACTTCCCATCCTGATTCTAATAAGCTCCTCTCTGTTTAGCATTCTTAAATCATCTGAGGTCAGCTAAGTGCTACCTCTTAGCTGAACAAAAACATCTATTTCTCCCAAGTGTGTTAGGGATATTCTCATACTTTAGTAAAGTCCTACAATGAAAGGGCACCTAGGGATTTCTACAGATGCTGTAGTGTGACTGAGTTATGAGTAAACCACTGGAAATCCAAGGAAGAAATGTGGAGATGAAAGAGAAGAACATGAGCACAGTTTATTTTATTTATTTGTTTTGTCAAGCATGTATTAGGTAACAGATATAAGTACCGGTATATACATGATAATTAATGAAATGGATACGAATAAAAGGGAACATTAGGACAGGGACAGTAGGCATGTTACTGCGCTTATGCACGCCCCTTACAGACCTCTTAGGAATAGGGTGAGGTTAACAGTAGGCAGTCTAAGGTTACAGTTTTGGGGGTTTGGGGAAGAAACCACAGAGTCAGGTAGTGTGTTCCAGGCATTGGCCACTCTGTGGCTGAAGTTGTATTTCGTGCAATAGAGTTTGGTGCGGTTTACCTTAAGTTTGTATGTATTAGGTGCTCATGTATTGTTGTGGTTGAATCTGAAGTGTCATTGACAGGTAGGACATTGCAGTAGATAATTTTATGTACTATGCTTAGGTCAGACCGAAGGCGGCGTAGTTCTAAATTGTCTAAACCTAAAATTTCGAGTCTGGTGGCATAAGGTATTCTGTTGCGAGTAGAGGAGCTCAGGAAGTATGACCCAAGTGGGGATTGGCTGAAAACAAAAGTAGGAAAAATATGTTTGGAACCAGTCAATGGACATACACAGTTACCTGCCAATGATTCTTTGGATGATTACATAAAATTCCCATCTTTAGATAAATTAGACCCAGTCATCATTGTTCAGTGAGGGACTTTTTCTTGTAGCTCTTTCTCTCACTCACTTTTTCAGGAAAAAGTTTTTTCTTTTCAGAAAACAATAGGAAACCTCCCCTACAATTCGTATATGGTGTGGCTTTTTTAACTGAAAGAGCACTTTCACTGACAGAGCAATAGCAATAGCACTTAGACTTACATACTGCTTCACAGTGCTTTACAGTCCTCTCTAAGCAATTTACTGAGTCAGCATATTGCCCCCAACAATCTGGGCCCTCATTTTACCCACCTCGGAAGGATGGAAGGCTGAGTCAACCTTGAGCCACTCAGAATGGAACTCCTGGAGTGAGCAGTGAGTTAGCTCTACAGTACTGCATTATAACCACTGTGTTTCTTTACTAAACTACCATGTGTTTAGTAAATAAAAACTAACAAATCCATTGCTTTCAATAGAATATGGAGTTACAGTCCACGGAAGAATAATGGGGTACCAAGCGAAATGAGCTAAGAGCCTTCTAGCCATCCTGACCTCTCCACTGTCTTTGCAAATGTCAGGAGGGTATTTTTAGTTGGTGTTACAGCAACTCACCTGCCCCCTTTTCTCCAGAACTGCCTCTTGCTCTTTCCATGTCTGAGTCACTGGCTGTTCCTGGACTTCGTTGGCAGGTTTTATTTAAAGATGATTTATTAAGTGAAAAGAAAAGAAGAGGACAGGATCCCAGCCTCCGAGGATCTACGGTATCTTGTGCTTCAGATAATTTGCTCCTTTGAAGTGTTTTCAGACGGGACCAGTCTCACCATTAGGCAGAAAGAGGCAAGAATAGCAGCTTCTAAAACTTTTATGACTGCTGTGTTTTTACTGCCATAAAAGAGGAGATTGTCTAGAGGACTGCTGCCTTACATGCCCAAAGACTTCATACTGTATTTACTTGGAATAACACCATGTATCCATGCTGGGGATGAGAAATATTTGCTACCCTGTCATAGGCAGAAAAATGTACCGGATTAACCCAGATAGAAGTTGTGAGTTTAGCCACGTGCACAGTTCTGCCTGTTAATACTCAAAGAAGGGCGGATTAAAGCACATGTTGCCAGGTTCTGTGTTAAGCCACGTTTGTGATCTCACACATTGGATATGAGACTGTAGGTCATGTTTCCTTTGTTCAGAAGCATAGAGGGATACACACAAATGCAGCCCCACTTGCACCAGAATGTCCAGTAAAGGAGGTTACACAGCTGCAGTTCTAAAAACTTTAATATAGTTCTAATGGCTCATACTAAGCATATGATCAAATTGTTCTGAAATACAGGAGGAGTGCAGAGAATGGCAAGTGTTTTTACTGCTGGGGATGTGATTACTATGTAAGGTGATTTTCAACACAGCAAAACCTCCAGTTTGGCAATAGTTGTAGAATTTTCTTAGCTGCATATCACATACTTTAGAAGAAAGGTTTTTGAAATCAGCCTCTTCCATATTCCTCCTCCTCCTCCTTCTCCTCCTCCTCCTCTTGGCATCTACAGTAGATCTTAAGGAATAAAATGTATTCAGTGCAATTGACACACACACACTCACTGATGACTTCTCTGAGTGAATAGTCCCTCATCACATTAAATGCCCTCAGCTTTTCAATAGAGTCAGATCACACTTTTAACTGCAAATTAGAGATGCCAAGGATTTCCCAAGCAGTTGGGACAAATTAATGGTTACAATATACATTATTAATTTGTGTAAAAAAGTGGAAACCTTTAAAACTGAGATTTCATGTTTATTTTTTTTCCCCACTAAATATATATATTTCCAGGAGTGGAGCGTGAATAAGCCACTTACTTTGCACTCCTTTGGAACAACAGAGAAACCTGGTATTATGGAGACTGGAGACACCAAGGAACAAGAGAAGAACCAGCAGAGCAACGGGCTGCAGCAGAAGTCAGAAATGACTCAAAATGCATTTGAAGGGGAGAGTGAGGCAGGAAAAGCAGAGGCTGGTGAAAAAGAAACTAAAGGGGACGGAAAGTTTGCAGAAGAAACTGGGAAAGAGGTGGATGATGCAAATGAAGTAGAGAAAGCAAAGGTGGCTGCTGGGAATGGAGAGAAGGAGGCTGGGGAAACTGAGGCTGCTGGACTTGAGGCAAAGCAGAAGGAAGGATCTACAGAAGAGGCTTCTGAATCTGAAAAGGGGACGGCAAGCCAGAAGGAGAAGACAATCAAAGACAGCAGCCAACCAGAAGCTGAAAGTGTATCTGAGACCAAAGATGATGTTTCTGAAAAATCAGAAGACCTACAGAGAGAAGAAGGGGAAAAGACTGATGTTTCAAAGAAAAATGTCAAGGAAGAGGTGAGAACAGAATGCTTCAAATTTGCTTTTTTTCTTTCAAGAGAATTAGCTCCTGTCACTTCTTTTCTATAAAACATCAGGAGTATTTTTAGCCTTCTTGCCCTTACATTTTCATGTCACATTATTTTAGTCTATTTAGTCTTCATGTTGGTGGCCAAATAAACAAAATACACTTACCTAGACTTACATAGATGTCTGTCACTAATTTTAATTTGTTTCCCTTTAGCTATGTGTCAGCTTTTATTATGTTTACAACATACAAATACAAAACCAACAGTAAAACAGGTTATATTATACAGGTAGTCCTCAACTTACAATCACAATTCAGCTCAAAATTTTTATTGTTAAATGAATCACTACAATCGTTAAGTTAGTAATACAATTGTTAAGTGAATCTGACTTTCCCATTGACTTTACTTGTACGGAGGTCGCAAAGGGTCATCACATGACCCCAGGGACACTGCAACCGTCATAAATAGAACGAGCTGGAACGTTCTACCCTGGAAGCTCTGGAACGAGCTTCCCACTGACCTCCGGACTTCCCCTGACCTCCGCTCCTTCCGCTGCAGTCTGAAAACATGGCTTTTTAACAAGATCAGCTGAGTGGCCTGGGTTTTTCCTTTTTAGTTTTTAAATTTCTTAAAATTTTAACTTAGTAATTAGATTTATTACTGTATTTATATAAATGTTTTACTTGAGTGTTCTTGTTTGTCTGTATTGTGAGCCGCCCAGAGTCTTCTGGGAGATGGGCGGCATATAAATACAAATAATAAATAAATAAATAAATAAATAAATAAATAAATAAATATGTTTCTGAAGACTGCTGAATGGATATAAGCAAGTACAAATTAACACATGTAAACATCATTCCTAGTTATTCAAACTTTGGCTATATTTTGAAGGAAAGAAAACTTATTTAGAACTCTTGAGAGCAGGATCAGACACTTCCAATGTTTTCATGTTCAGTTTCAAGTTAGTGCTAATCACATTGTTTTCCAAAGGAAATAGATACTGAATAAAAACCATCTGGTAATGCATTCTTTATCTCTTAATTACAATGTTTTGAGTGGCACCTAAATAAATTTTATTTACAAGCACATGCCTGCTTGTTAAAGGCTTTGTTGATAATTGTGTTATTGTAATATACTTCTCTACTTAATGATTCTGGGACACTAAAGTTCAGGATTTTTAAATTGACAAAGAGAGAAAATGTTTTTTTTTAAAAAAAACATTCCCAGCAATGTACATGCTGTATTTTATTTTTAATTTTACACTTTGAAATAGAATATTGTGGAGACCTGATAGATATCTAAAGCTGAAGTATAAAAATGAACTTCCAAAAGTATAACAAAGAAGAGGTTTTATATTTCAATTCCTGTTCTAAATGTGTGTGAGAGAGATAGACATCACATATACCCAAATTAGAGTAATAGCTTGTCTAACCCAGTATGTTTTCTGCCATTCCCTGACAGCACTTCTGTGCAGTCTCACATATGACTTTCTTTTAGGTTCTGCAACCTGAGAAATTCTCTAATTCAGCCTTTCCCAACCTGGTGCCTTCCAAATTTGTTGGGTTACATCTTCCAGAATTCCAAGCCATCAGGCCGAGGAGGACTTTTTTAATTGGAAGTTTTTGAATGACTGCTCTTTTGCATACAATGGGTGTGCTTGTCAGCGGAGCTACAGCAGTGACTAGTGATGCCCCAAAAACTCAAAAGTAGCTGATACATAAATTGAATTTGGCTCAAATTCTTGGAAGTATAATGAGCTCTAACGCAGATCCCAGATATTTTGCATATTGTGGAAAAAAGAATTCTTAGCAAAGCTACAATAATATGAAATGGTCTGAAGGCTTACCATTTCACTCTTTGTTACTTTAACTCCTTTAAAGATAAAGTTCTTCTCCTAAAACTGCTAGAGGTAGTATATTATGGAAAAAAGGAGAAGGAAGAATAGATGTAAATCACCAAAATCAATTAGAATTCAAGATACAAAAATAACAACATTCAGTTCAAGCTATTAGAATTTCAGGCTGCTTTTGATAATATATCCAAACATAATATGTAATAGGGAATACATTAAAAATTCCAGAATGGGATGAATACAAAATATTAGACTTTTTAGATCAAAGAATGGGCAATGTTTGCATGGCTGACAGTGGATCAGAGTCTTCCAACTTTCTGGAGTGCTTTAGAGGCCCTCAGATAATATGTCTGGAAGGTCTGGATCATTGACAAAATTCACTCTGGGCATATTTTAAAGTGGAAATGTGAATGGGACTTTGGGATATAAATAGCTCCTATTTTCACTCTTCTTCTTTCACCACCTCAAAATAACTAGAAATTGCTATATTTTGGGCCTTGAAGATGAAATATTTAGACTGTGAAGGAAAACATAACGAGATACTGTATTTTTCAGATCAAATCAATCCTCTGAATCTTTTCACAAGCAGATTATTTTGATATGGGGTCAAAATTATCTTTAGCACCATGATAGGTAGAATTTAATGCACTTTCTAGGAGTTTCAAGGAAAGAATATGAAATTCCTTCATATATTTTCCTTGCTGTCCCAGCCATGTGGCCATCCTTTGGAAATAATATAGCACCATTTCCAGAGACAATTCCAGCCCATTTTGAAAAGAATATCTATTTTCCCTACTCCCTCAGGAAGGCTTTTACCTTAAAAGAAGTTTAAGCCCATAAAAACAAAATGGTTTAAAAGCCTTCATGCCACCTCTGGTTACTGTAAGCTTAATTCATTGTTATTTCAACATATTTTTTTCCAATGTTAACAACTTGGATTTGTATCTTCTTGAGCAAAATGTGAATTATGGGAAAGTGATTTGATCCATCTCTAGCAACAAATCCTACTAAGCAGAGTATAGACCTTCTGAACAGTGACTTATGTTAACAGTGTCACCCTAATGTTGAAAAGTCTGGGAAGAATAATGTAGGTGCTACTGATATATAGAAAATAGCTCATCTGGTATACTCAACACTCATACCTTCCCTACACTTGCACCTTGTAGGTTCCCATGGTTTAATGGCTGTTTTCCATTTGGCTTTCTAAATAAAGACAGCAATTTTCCAATATCCTCAAAACGGTGCTCCCTGGCACTCTAAGAAAAAAAATTCCAATAGAGAATAAATGCTTTTGAAAATTACTTATTTTTTATATCACATTTCTGCTTCATAGAATGCTTTCTATAAGGTTACCTTTTGTTTGTCGGATTACTTCATATTGCTCTCTCCCAAGATGGCGGATGATTTAGAGGTAAGACTGCATTATTATTTTCATAGGCATATTTATTTACATTTATGTATGAGAGCATGTATGCATGCGTGACTGAGAGATTGCACTCAGGTTCAGCTCTTTGATATTATTGTGATAATTAGTGTACAAGCCATAAGATGAATCTCCTGTAAAGATGAATCCAATAGTAGGCAATTTTCTGCTGGTTAACTGCAGAAACCAACCAATATTTTTAAGAGGCCAGGTGGACTCAAAGAATTAGTTTGCTGGCTTTTCACCTCTGGATCTAAAGCTACATTAGCTATAAGGTGAGATGGGAAATGTGCAATAGGAAGTTGTTTCTGAATCCAGATAGGAAAGTTTTCTGTGATTAGAAACAGTAAGAGTCTCTCTCCCTCTCCCTCTCCCTCTCCCTCTCCCTCTCTCTCTCTCCCTCTCCCCCTCCCTTCCTCTCTCCCTCTGAGAGAGATGCTTGACTGCTGAGTTTTAGTTCCCAGTGGATTGAAGTTAGAAGTGAAAAGTATTTTGGCATCTTTGTCTGGTGGAAATTAGTTTGTGTTACAAAATCAACAATTTGGCAGAACTCAGCTGAATTGGCAGCATCTTCCAAAGAAAAGCCCAGAAATGGGGCATTTTAAGTTTAAGATTCAAAGTTCCTATTCTGTGAACAATCATGGCGGTGAGTAAATTTACAGTGCCTCTATGGAAACCAAGATTTCAAACTCTCCATTATCACAAACAGGTGTGTGTGTATGTGTGTGTGTGTGTGTGTGTGTGTGTGTACTATATATATAAGATGTTTGGTTGTATTCTGATTAATACAGGAACTGGGATGTAGGACACTCCCCCCACCTCCAATGCTATGTATATCACATAATAGATCTTGATGGTGTCGCTCTCAGAAAAGGAAGGATAATGCTGAAATATGACTTATTGTAAAAGTATATGAGCTTTACAAGAGCTTGGCAGGTGTTTCAAGGGCAGTCTAAAACAATTCAGGAGTTTAGTCACATAAGAAAATGAGATAACCTGTTTAATACTCTGCCTAGCAGGTGCTCATGAAATATATATATATTTTTGATAAATCCTGAAAAAAATCTGGATCCTTTATATAAAATAATTTTGTTCTCAGGTTGTAGTGCAGCTTTCAAAGCATTTCCCCCAACAGAATTCCTTACAGGATTTTAGAGCCTATAGGTTTTTCTTACCATTTTATGAAACAGATAACAGTAGTCACTTTAGTAGTTCTTCTTTTCCCATTTTGCACTATTATTTTTAAAGAGGCATTCAGTAGAGATGGAAATATCTTTAGATTTCCAAACACTAAATTTGAGAGGAATCATTTCCAAATCAATCATGCTTGAATCTCTTCCTTCATCAGTCTATAAAGTAACAATATTTTTTTTTCAAATAATATGACAGTTGCAAACTTCCAGGTGTACATGCAGATTCATGTCCTTGGATTAGCTCATCAGGCTGCAAGGTATGCACAATGAATAAAGCACAGTGTAATTGCCGCTACTGATAGCTAAAGAGGGGACTTGCTTCTATTTAGGAGATTAAAGAAGCTCTCCTTTTAAAAACTGAACTCATGCTGTTTTTGTACCTTTTCACACATATTAACTTAGGTCATTAAAAGGGGGCTAATTAAGAGGGGAGAAATTAAACCAAAGAGCCATTTGTCTATTCCCGAGTATGGTTCTTCATTTCTTTGACTAGCAGCAGTTTGCTTTTAAATCAAGAGCATCAGAGGCTGTTAGGGCAGGCTTAAAGCTTGTGGTGTCTTTTGGTGAGATGTATTTCTCTCTCATTATGCACCTCATAAAAAAGGAGAAGTCCTCTTATCAGAATTAGTTGAGATTAGCTAATGAAATTCTTACTTTCCCATCAACCTCTAGGGCTGGGGCAATCAAAGAACCCTTTTATCATCATCAGTAAACCTCAGAGATGTGTAGGAAATGCTACTGCACCATTAGAGCATTTAAAATTGAGCTGGAATTTCAGTCTGTGAGAATGCTAAGCACATGACATGTTCTTGATGAAATAAAATATTTTGAATAGTTCTTTACTGAAAACCAATTCCATTTCTTCTATGGAGAAGAAAGAAAATTTATTTTAATCCCAGACATTTTGAAAATAATTTATTTATAGAAAGCTTATAGTAAGCTCATTTATAGTAAGCTTTCTCTAAATGTAAAGAATGGTGCTTTTGTTTTTATTATTAAAAATTATATTTATAGAAATTCCAAACTTCAAAGCAACAAAATGTTCATAACAATTATGCAAGTTTACTGAAGAACATCTAGTTGAACCCATGTAATGCAGATTACTCAAAATCTTCTAATCTACTTTAGCAACTCGTTTTTTTCCTGCCAAAAAGCTCTTAAAGAAAAAAAGTAAAACACACACTCTCTCAAACACACACACACATCCCACTTCATTTCAAAGCTGGGATTTTTTGGGGTTTTCACCAGGCCATAGGGGGCTGTTTGTTAAATGCCAGAATGTCACTAGTCACTATCAGGAGGCAGGGGCAATCTCCATATTGAAATATTTAGAGCAATTTTTTTTTTTTTTACTCATTTAGAGTAACCATTTGAATCAAAAGTCTTTGGAAAGCAAATGCCTCACATCCTTACTTAAGTGATTGGGTAGATTTAGAAATGAAATAGATCAAGGCTGTCAAATTCGTGGCCCGCAGGCTGGATGTGTCATGCGCTGGCCATGCCTAGGCCTAGTTTAATGAAAGGGAAGAAGTCACGATACATGGTCACGCTGTGACAACATGAGTTTGACACTCCTGAAATAGATCATAGATGATAGATAGATAGACAGATAGACAAACAACATCCCATGATAACATAGAATCAGGGCAGGAATTTTCGCATCATTTTGGATACAGGACTTTCCAATCTCCCAAATAGTCTGTAATTGTGCCATTAAAATAGGGCCATTTTGCTGCTGAATTTTAGGCAAGAATTTGGGTGGTACTTGAGATGATACATATGTCCCTAGGATACAGAGGAATCACCAGCTTCATTTGATCTGATGAGGAAACAAAGTTAGAAAATATATGGTAACAATTATGTGTTGCATTTATTTGCTTATGCTTGGAGAAATGCTAATACTTTAATGTTGGTTTGGGATTCCACATGTTATCCCTGATGGAGGATCCTAACCAAAATCACCTTTCCATCAAATACTACCTTAAAAAAGAATATTGATTTCATTTTATTTGTGAACTGTCTGTAGCATCCTGGATAAGGTTGATCTGCTTCAGAAATTATTTTATTGCATTTTTATCTTTTTTTAAAAATGTAAAGTTCAACTATTCCAGAAGAAATAGGTGGAGCAGATACTCACATATTTTTGCTGCTTGTGTTAGCTGTGATGTGATATATAGAATTGTTCTGTACATTGCCTTTCCAGATATGGTGAGATATAATGGTGTAAATTTCTCTAGCGTTTTTAAACTTTGTACCTTGATTAAGAATTTCTTAGCTGTTTTTGAAGAACTTGTGATTTGAGAATGAAATGTTTTAAAATGGCGGTATCTAGTGTATAAAGTTATAATGTAACTCAAGTGTTGGGCAAAGAAATTATTCATACTAATATTTACAAGATAAATTCTGTTCTTCAGTAGTATCTCACTACACATGGAATATCAAGAGTGGGAAGAGAAGTCTTGAAGGATAATAAGGTTTTAGGAATAATACTTTTGTAAATTTGATAACCGCATATATCAACACTTGTGAAATTCTCATCCTTTAAAGCAGTGTTTCTCAACCTTGACCACTGGAAGATGTATGGACTTCAATTCCCAGAATTCCCCAGCCAGATCTGCTGACTGGGGAATTCTGGGAGTTGAAGTCCACACATCTTCCAATGGCCAAGGTTGAGAAACACTGCTTTAAACCAATAATGGTAGCACATGTCTTATTTTAGTGTAGTCAATCATGTACCATAAGTAAATAGGTTTGATTCCCTCTGTGATATTCTACAGCAGGGGTGTCAAACTCAATTTCATTGAGGGCCACATCAGGGTTGTGTCTGAACTTGGGAGGCCAGGGTAGGCATGGCCAGCTCAATATCATTCATGTTGGCGTTTGTGGTGGCCTGAGCTCTGTTTTCGCCTGTGATGGCCTCCTGCAACCCTCTGCCAGCAAAAACAGAGATCCATTTTTCCTCCTGAGTTCCATTTTTGCTGGCAAGGGCACTGCAGGCTGGTCCTTTGCTGTTTTCAGGGCAGCCCCAGATCTAAGCACCCCGTGGCCTTGAGTTTGACACTCCTGTTCTCCAGTAGTCTTTCTCAACCATGGCAATTTTAAGATATGTAGACTTCATCTCCCAGAATTCCTCAGCCAACATGGTTGGCTGGAAAATTCTGGCAATTGAAGTCCACACATCTTAAGTTGTCAAGGTTGAGAAGCACTGCTTTCAAGGTTCCACTGCTCTTTCTGCTGGCTTTTATATATTAAAAGTTGAGATGTTATTGAATGTCATTTGGAACATGCAAGTTGCACCTATGTACATTTGCAGATTAGCACATTGGTGCTCCTTCCAGCAGCAGTGCTACTGGTGTACCTGTCAGTCAAATTGTTATCATTTAAAGAAAATTCTTATCTTAGGGATCTGGCCTTCTTTAGCAGCTGCTGAGCTGAATACCACAACCAGGTCCCTGAACTGAATTCTTTTCTGGCCTTGAAGAAGCATTCCCAAAGCATTCTTGGAGATCAGTTGGGTAAGATTTTAGGATACTAGTACTGAAAATTTGAAGTATCACCATTTCATTATACTGAGATTATTTTAAAAAAATAAATTTATCTAACTGCTTTGGAATTGGAATTTGGAATTGTATTATTTTGGATAATTCAGGAAGTTTAAAATGGCAAATTGGAAATGGTTATTGGCAAGGAAACCCAAAAGATGCATGCATTTTGTTTCCTTTTTCAAATCTAGACGGACACTACCATTTCCAGAATGGAAAACTAATTTTTCTTCCCAGTACACCTCCAAAACAGGAGGGATGCCTTAAATTCAGTGACAACATAATGATGGTAATGATATGTGAGATATTTCCTCCTCTCAGTTCTATAATATATATAGAGCACTGCACACCAAGACAACTAGACACAAGAACAGTTTTTTCCCGAACGCCATCACTCTGCTAAACAAATA
>JANHFM010002180.1:113719-124790 GCA_032468115.1 Grayia smithii
TGCACCAAGACAAATTCCTTGTGTGTCCAATCACACTTGGCCAATAAAGAATTCTATTCTATTCTATTCTATCTATTCTAATTTAATTAATGGCATTTAAAATGTGCTTGGGTCAGTTGGACGTTTAGCAGCACTTCAGAATATTTTGGATATAAGCTGTTGGATATGCCAGTAAATATTCATTGAGTCATACTAAAATGTTCATATTTTCTTTTCATTATTATAATAACCTCATTTATTTGGATAGAAACTGGTGCAATTCTAAGCACTCTGGACAAATTTAGGGCTAATAAATATATCAAGCGAGGTTGGCTTACATGCATTTTCTTCATCAACAATAATTAACCCTGTGGACTTTGGTGGCTGTATCAAATGTCAGACTGATTTATATAGATTTTGGCAGCCATATGAAAGTTATAATTTATTTTTACCTACACATAGTATATATCACAGGTCCTTAACTCAGACATCTTAAGAAACTGAGGCGTTTGGGGTTTTTTTTCAAAGTGCTCCAGATAATCTGTAGGGTGTTTTTACATAATCATGGTCCCCAATTCACCATCTATGTGCCTTATTTACAGAAGGGACTCATTTTAATTCCTGGGCATTCGAAGTCCAATCTAGTTAAGCCAAACCATTCAGCCAAGTGCTGGCAAGCGCTTTCTCATACAACTTACATTTCCTTTCTAGCCAAAGAAAAATCCTGAAGAAGAGCCAACAGAGAAGGGGCAATTCATAGGTGGCAGGGGAAAAAAAAAAAGACAAATACAATAGGCGTTGATCCATTCCTTGCTTTAGGGGGAAAAAAACCCTCTTTAAAGAAAGAGAGAGGGGGAAAGGCAAATAATGCTTACGGAAAGCATTTAGCCCAGAAAACTTGGTTTGTCTGCAAGAGGGAATAGGACCTGTTTCCAATGGAATCCAGCTAGAACCAGTATATTCTGCAGGAAATAATTATTATAAATTTTACAGAATTGTCATTGTTGCTGCTTCTGTTCTTCAATGTCATTAATACATTGGTCATGCTGTGTACTGCCAGTGGTGTCTTTATCATTTTATCATCTCACTACTATATTTTAGCTGTATTCCAGCAGTTAAAAGTCAACTGCCTTCTCACAGAACTATTCTGCTTAAGCAGGGTAGGTTTAAATCTAGCTCTGTGAATATTTATGTAGACTGAAAACAGTAGGAATATTACTGCTGTTGAAATACAAAGGGAAGTTGGTTGAGAGTGACAGATTATTTAAAAGGTTTTTCTACTACCTCTCTCTAGGGAGGAGGAAAAATAATCTTTTAGACAAAAATCCTTTTTCCTTTCCTTTCCTTTCCTTTCCTTTCCTTTCCTTTCCTTTCCTTTCCTTTCCTTTCCTTCCTTTCTTTTCCTTTCCTTTCCTTTCCTTTCCTTTCCTTCTATAAAGCCTTACTTTTGAAGATGCTTATTCCGTGTTTCTCCCCTTAAGCTGCCAAGATGACACCACTGCTTACAGGTAGAAGAGAAAATGCAAGAAAAAAGTACCAAACCCCTGAAGTCTCAAGTCACTGCAATCATCTTCAGTTCCCAAATTGTCCTAGAAGGAGAATAGCATCGGATTTGTCTTCGGCTGTTTGGCCAAACTGGGGCACAGATGGGATAATGACTTTTACAAACAGCATTTTGATGAGAGGAGGGGAGAAGGAATCATATGTAAAATGCACAAAGGCTGCATAAACACACTGATGCCTGCAGCTGGAACAAACTAAAAAGATGTTTAATAATTTAGAACCAAGCAGGCAGGGCCTGTGCAGCTGTTGTGTGCAGGGGACCATGAAAGTCTTCCATTTGACAGCTGGCTCCATCTTTCCCCAGTTGCTACGTGAAGAAGAGAATGCAGATTTGGGATTAGCCAATCCCTGTTACCCTTGCCCATCTGCCACCAAGACCCCCAGCTCTGACTTCTCTCAGTAGAAAAGCGCACACATTAAAAAGTCCACACTCTCCCAAACATATGTATGCATCAGTATCAGCCGTCAGCCATTCTGAGGATCTGTTGACATGCCGCCAATACATGGCTGCTGTCGTTTCTTGCTGCAGGGCACATTTTGCATTTCACACATTTGCAGAAATACAAAATGCTGTTGGATGCAAACAATTCAGGGCCTAATTGGCTGAATTACTTCAATGTTACCTTGTGTCCCCCACCTGATTAACATAGCTCAGCTGGGAGGGCTGGAAAAGAAGGAGGGAAATGGGATTTGGAGGGCAGGTGAAGCTATGTTTGCCCATGAAAGCAGGATCCTTTGCAAAATCCCAGCTGAGCTCTAGCAGGCCTGTGCCAGGCAGATAGCTGTTAGCAGGAGGGGAACTTCATAGATGCTCGCATTCTTTTACAATATAGGTTTTTCTTGGGCTTGGCAAAAAGAAAGGGGGAGAGGAGGAATTCAGCATGGCTGTAGCATGATGTATGTGTTTCTGCTTAAATGTTCCTTTTGTAAGTAAGAAAGAAATCGCTGGATGGAATACATCCACCTTGGATTTAGAGGAGCTGTACAAGTGGAAAGGAGCAAAGAGGCAGGGAGTTCCTTGTCAATGCAAGCCGGCTAACACCGCTTTGCTAAGTATAATAGTACATTTTAACAATGGCTTAGATCATGTGGAACCGTCTTTTAGCCAGTCTTAGCATTGTGCTTATCCCAGCCCAAAGGATTTGGGATTGAAGTGGGGTGGAGAAGATCTTTTTTCCCCCCTCCTCACTGCCACTTGTGTTATGTTTAATTTCGAGACTGCTATTTTAAATTGCATTTTTTTTTAATTTAAAGGTTTACTAATCCCAATCTCATGCTAATACCTGCCCTGCAAAACCCATAAAGCAACTAATAATCATTATTAGAGCCTATTCCAAAATGTTCTGCTATTCGTATTCATGAGACAGATTAGCATTTCCCCCTTCATTCAGCGTATAAACCTTGGAAGAAAGTACCACAATTATGAAATTAGAGAATTTAGATCTAATGGCAAAATAGTTTTCCCGTTGATGGTGGGGGAGGGAGGATTAATTCTGCTTCCGATAAGTAGTTTTATTCATGTTAAATTCTTCCTATTTGCATTAATTTAAATATAAGCTTCTCAACACGGGGATCTGTTTTCAGAGTTCATTTATACATGCATAAACACACAAATACCTAATAAGCTAATGTAAAGTGATTAAGAAATTGCCTATCCTACAAAACAAGGCAGAGAAAAAAAAAAGACAAGTAATTTTGCAAACACGTTTCACAATTTGCTCTGTGGTGGGATAAACATTGTTTTTAAATCTCCATTTTATGCATATCACATGTTTTGTATTGATATCCTGCAAAGGTAAACCTTTCCGCTGTTCAATTTCAGTTGAAGTAGGACCCAAAAGATTTTCACTGACAGCAGTGTCTGGCTTTCTAACTTAAATGCTATTCCTTCATCTCAAACAACTTGTTTTATAATGCTGCAAGAAGAGGGTTTTTTTCCCCTTCATCGGCCTCTAATGATTAAGCCTCGAGACAACAGTCTCAATGATGCCAATGAAGTCATCACTTTTGAAAGATCTAACAGTGTCTTAGAATTTAAATTCCATCTTCCTTATCTTTGAAGAAACTACGAGGGAGGAAGCTATTGGGACAATCCTCAAGATGGCCCAGATAATGGTCACAATTGTGCAGGAAGTTTGCCTAAACTAATTCCATAGAAGTGAATGGGGAACTGTGCAAGAACTTTACAATGTCACCTAAATGCTCTTTAACTGTTTCTAAATGTGTTCCATAATGGGCTTCATGACAAGATTGTTTAATGTCAGAGGTGTCATCCCTTGGGCTCCTTTTATTTATGTATCAGACTGGCTCCTTTGCTTAAAAGTGTGCACTTGTAAAATCCATTTTCTTTCACATACTCATTGATTGCACTATAATTTTTATTCTTGCTTCATCAGCAGTCATTAGATTTACAATGAAGTACAACTATCCTTCCCTCCCCACCCCACCACCCCTTTTAAGGTTATGACAGGTACAATGGTGAGAAAACTCAAAGTTAAGGATGAACATTCAACTCTGTTGAATTCTATGTGTTATATTTTTGTATGGGAAATAAAAATAGCACTATAATTGCCTAAAAAACAGTCAGATAGAGTATATACAAATATACTGCATATTGACATTATAAGCTTCAGGTTCTGCCAAATTCCAGAGCAGTCAGAAGCTGCTCTCAGCAGCCCTATTTCACCAGTGGGCGTTTCTTCAGACAAGGCTGCCAATGAAAGAAAATGGTGCCAAATTATTTGGCAGATTTGCGTTATGCACCAACCAGTTCCAGAATTTTATCAGTGGCTTTAATTATAATGACAATAATATTTTCTTGAGGGAAAAACACATATACTGAGTACATGAACTATATCATGAAGCCAGTAATAGAAAGAAAATATTAAAATGTTTATGGTCATCACATTAATCTCAGACAATTGATTTAATTTTGTAGCAAAATAGAAGGGTACAACTAATTTTCCTCTTGCAAATTCCCAATACCTGTTTATCCACATCCATTTTTATTGTTTCATTACCATTTCATGCAACCAATCCTTTGTAGCATACAAGGTACAAGATGAAATACAGTAGGACTTAAAATTCATTAAACGAAAGCCAAATGTTGCAAAAATCATGTTCCCATGATTTACAAATTTCTTATTAATCTTTTCTTCTGACGACAAAATATTCACATTCAGGGTCCAAGAAACTTCAATATAGGACTTTCTGTGTCTTGAGAGCACAATTGTCAGGCAGCTCTAAAGGCATTTTGTCATATTGTTTAAGATTATAGGTTCAAGCCTTACTGAATCCTTCCCTAAAGTTTATCAGGTCTACTAACCCAGACTTCGATGTGCATTTGAATCTGGAGAAATGTATGCTAATTCCTAATGTATTTTGTTTGTTTGGCTTGCTTTTGACATTTCAAACTACAGTTGTAACAAATGTGATTTTCATTTTGTACATAGAACTGAAAATAATTTTTAAAGTCAGAATTATATTGCCAATTATTACTGAGCATATATATGTGCCGTTTACTGTATCTGAGTGTTAGTCTGTATTTGGGAATAAAAACCAAGATTAATACAAAGTAATAGGCCCAGAATAGGCTGTTGTTGCCCTTCTTGAGTCAAGTTTCATTCTTACCTGTCTCATATGCATGCATTCATAACCTCAACTCATGTGATGGCTATTTTTAGGTAATTTAGCTTGTAGAATTTATTAATGTAAAATGATTCAACTAAATGATATTTAAAAATGTTTTTCTTTGAATGGTTCTCATATAAAGTTTAAATAAGAAGCATCTGTCTGAGAGGCATTTTTATTTCTTTTTCAGGTAATTTTTCAAAAATTACACACGCAACTACACAAAAATGAAGGAAGTATTTGCTTTACTTGTATGTACATTTGAATACATTTAGCTAATAAATCCGTGTGACTCTTAAGTGCTACATTGAGAGCAGGCTTATCATTTTAAAGAAAAATAATAATAAATTCCATTAATAACTTCATACTCAGAAGCTGAACTCAATAGGCTTACATCTATGGAAGAGAATATTTATCTCAAAGTTGAACTCTGGGATTCTTGGCGCTCTCTGAATTTTATTGTCTTCTTGCAGACATTTCATTACCTGACTAGGTAACATCATCAGCTAGTAACAAGGACCCCACAAACTTACATCTGATTGAACCTAGTTAGAATGTCTTAAATTACTGACCTCCTATTTTTTTTAAAAAATAGATAGACTGATTGCCATGACAAAAGGAACAAAGCTATTATTAACTGGGAACAGATTTTATTTTTCATGTACTTATGTTAATATAATTTCTTAGGTTGAATCAAACCTTCCTAGTACTTTCAGTTCTTGCTTCTCTGGGCTAATCTACCTTTAGTTCCTTTTTCTAAGTCAGTGCTTATAATATTTGTTTTCACGATGACTGTATCCCAAAACAGAATGTATGGTCTTTGACAGAAAAGACTTTGACAGGTTTTGATGGCTGAAGGCTACCCACAAGGACCTCTGGACCTTTGGGTTCTTATTTCAGCCTACAGCAAATCATTCAATAGACTTCTGAGTGAGGGAATTTTAGAATCCATCCACCTTGTAAAGTGGATTGTTGTAGTAAGGCAAAGGGGCGGAAGAAGAAATACGCCTTGGGATGGCAGGCTGGACTTCAAGACAGAAATTACAACCTTAAAAGAGACAGGGACAAACATGTCTATGGTTTTTGTATAAGCAGGCCTGGCTATATTAAGGCCTTGTGGAGCTAATGTGAACTGCCTAATAAATGGACATGATGTTGCTAAGATTTGATTAAAGTTGAAATTTTTACTTAGAAATAAATATTTGTATTTTCAATATTGAAAAATAACCATTTTTATTTCTTTGTTTTACATCAGGCCTGTCGAACTGGAGGCCTGCGGGCTGGATGCGTCATGCACAGGCCACGCCCACCCTGGCTCCGCAAAGGCAAAAAATATCATGATAAGTTGTGATATGTCACGTGATGTGATCGACACCCGTATTTTACATTGTAAGGTATTTTTGCTTTTTACACATCAGTTGTAAAGCATGCAATGATTGCCTGCTTCACAACATGATCATCTAAAATATCCCAGATTTGCCCTTGTCTATGTACCATAAATGCTAAGCAATGTCCATATTTTTTATCCCAGACTTAAATTTATAGCATGATAAATAATTAACCTTCCTTTCATCTACTCTTCTTCATTCAAGGTACATAAAGTAAAACTAAATATAATTCATTTTTTCCTTAAACCTTCTCAATAGCAGAACTTGCTAGAAAGATAACAATTTTGAAGCAATTGTTATCTTCCGAACTAGCATATTAAATAATATGTCTCTAGGGATCAGTTTTTTAATTTTCTATGGCTTCTCTTGTAATTTCACTCTTATAGAAGTGTCGGTATAAAGGCAGATGGAAGATCGGAATTAATGAATTACACAAAAAGGTTACTTTATATGGAAAATGTGTACCCTTAGATAGTTTGATTTAAAGAATTTGATGTTAGTGAAGAAACTGAAGCTTTTGAGGAGCAAATTAATATCGGAATCAGTAAACCTGACATCATTTGCAATTATTTTAATTGTACATTTAACAGACAAGTATACCTTACCACTATCACCCTCGATAATACAGCTTTTTCACCTATCCTTTCAGCTAAAATATATTTTATAAATCTCCAAAATCAAAATTCAGTAGCAAGAATGCATGAAATATTAACAAGTGTGCTGTTAAGTTGAAACAGAACTTTATTACTGCTTTCTACTCAGAATATAACCATCTAAATATAAAGATCTTGTGCAATATTTTTCTAGTCTTTGGTGGGGGAAGAGGGAATTGTTTTTAGAAGATTGTTTTGATATGCTATTATTTTATATTAAAACACACGAATTCTTTCAAAATCCTCTGGTGAATTTCGTAATGTTCCCCCCCCTTTTTTTGGGTATATTTTGAAGCACATTTCCTTTGCAACAGTAATAGTTTTCCCAAGGTTTGAAGGAGAAAATGAAATCCAGATTTGTAATTCCTAAAAGGAGAAATTTTATCCTGTCCAACATTTAAGTAATATTTCCTGTAAAACATATGAGGCCATCTGCAGAGCTGTTTCCAGACACATTTTGAAGTGGCAAGGGCAACTGAAACAGAGGAGAACGGTGCCTGGCATCTCACCTTTGGGAAATCGAACATTAAAAGGTTTCTAAACAGCCAGCGCTACAATTTTACGTTGTATTCAAGCCTAGCATAGTTCATAATTTCTTTAATCTGTTCACCTTTTATAGAGAGGGAAAGGAAAGAAAACAGAAAAATTCTGCCTGGGAGAGCTGGCCTGCTAACTCTGATTAGCAATAAATGGGCCACCTTGTCTGTGTGTGTATGTATGTGTGTGTATGTATGTGTGTGTGTGTGTGTGTGTGTGTGTGTCTTGGCTGCTGATTGTGTTTTATTTTTAGTGCATAGAAATGTTACAGGCAAATCGTCTCTTGTAAAGATTGAACAAATTTAACTGATTTGGGGAGACAACACAGAAATGCTGCATTTTCTATTATAGAGTTGCGTTTTATTGTTAATCTCCAGAGTCTCTTTATGAATTCATGTTAGTAAAATGTTACGACCTCACTATAATATTAACTCCGTGGAAAGACCTGCATTTACCATGTTTTGGTCCTGGAAGAATATGAAGACCTTGCGTATTTTCTGAAAAGATTTAACACAGTTCTATTTTTTTTTCCTTCTAGCCATGACCTTACCGCAGACACAATTTAAAACTGAACGTCTGTTTGGGTGCCAGAGTTCAAAAGGAAAAGCCTCTATTCTCGCTATTTAATTCAAAGTTAACATTTTCTCTCTGTGTGAAGAAACCAAAATATTATATAACAGGAATTGTAGGGAAGGATACAGTCTCTCCTCCCAACTCCTTTGCATTTTCAGTGGAGTTACTACCTCTAATAAAAGTAAAAGTAGGATTTTAAGCAAAGATTTTTCTGGGGTGGGGGAGATTACTTCAGTGAAATCTAATGTGGTTTCGGGATGTGGTTTACCATCATTGCCAAGATAAATAGAGATTCTTATTTTTCTCTGTAATAAAAATATTTTGTCATGACAATGGATAATTTCCAGCGAAGTGATTTTGTTTTCCAAATAAAAGGAAATAGTCACAGACGGTTAGGATGCCACTAACAATATTGAGTATTTTATTTGGGGAAGCAAGACAGAGATAAAATAATTTGGGTAGCCAACAAAGAATATCATCTAATCAAAAGAATGAAATTATTTCAAACGCTGAAAATAATAGCAAGACTTCCAATAAATTTTTGTTATACGCTGGTCAGGGTCACTTTTTGTGAAATGGCCAGCAATATAAATGTGATAAATAAATGAATGAATGAATTTATTGTAAGGCAAAAAAGAGCAATTTATATTTTTTTGAATATGCTGGCTCAAATAATCTTTACACATAACTAAATGCATACAATCTGATCTTGTCCTTTAATCCCTTATAATTCCTATATAAACCATGGTTATCAACCCAGGATGAAACCGTGTGACATGTTCTTTGCGACTCCTGCTTTTTCTGCCCTGATACTCATGGTTTAGTGAACCAGAAAAATGTAGTATAGAGAGATCTTCAGTTCAAGATCTGAAGCCAGGAAAAAAAAGGTATTAGCGTCATATTGAGGGTTATTAATAATTATGTCTGATTGTTTGCTTTGACTCTTTCATTCTGCTTGATATTATAGACCCAATGATATTGTCAGATTTTTCTCTATGACATTTACTCTTGTTCAACATCCATACCCATAATAGTTTCCTTTTTCATACAACAGTTTGAGTACAGCATTTCCCCAGTATCAATTCATTACGTAACAGAATCTGGCACTTCGTGTCCAATTTTATCTGCATTAGAGCAAGATTATGACTGAACCATTCCATCCTGCATGAAATCAGCAAGAACCTTCAAAACTGTCACTTATATTTATAAGTAAAGAAACACAACAACAGGAGCAACAACAAGTGAATTATAAATGAGGACCAGCATTTTTATTCTGAGGTTGAAGTCAAATACTTTCTCCATATTGTTAGAATACCAATTTTCTTTTACTGTAGTGGTAACCCACTATAATATTCAGTCCCCGGAGAGGCATCCATACCTCATGAGATTACTTCAGCAGCACATTATCCTCATCACGTATCCATTATATATACACTTTCAGACAAGTGGAAGTGTTTTCTCAAAAAAACAACAACAATCTGGAATCTTGGCTTAAAACACAAGTTTTCTGTCAGAGCAAAGAGAGTAGTTTAAAGAGGGCTTATTTTGTTTTGTTCATACAAATACGTTGCTTTTTTAAAAAAATTGTGAGGGAATACATAGCAGTAGTAGGCCATGAGATACATTCAAGGCAGCAGTTCAGAACACTATATTCAATGCCAAAAGTTACTTCTGAAAAATAAGGGATCTAACTATTATTTTGTATAGTGTTTTGAAGGCCAGTTGGTGTTTTAGAGGTGTTATTTCTTGGCCATATGTGTTCTGAAGAACCTTTTTTGCCTTCAGATCAGCTTCATCTTGATATATTAAGTAAACCACAATTGGTTGAATTCTGTTACACCCTGAACCATAAATGACAGTGTACAAGCAATTTTTTTGCATTACAAAATAGGCTAATCCCTAAACCACTTGACATTGTAGTCAAGCATATGAATACAGTTTATATATTGATATGATAGTTCCTGTGTTACTTCTTCACAATATAGTTGCCTTGATCTTTCCATCTGATATTCAGATTTTTATGGAATTCTCTGCAATGATGTATTTGGAATAAAGTTACTGCTTAGTGTCATTAAGGTTATGCTGAACTTCTGAAGAGTAAAATGTTTGGGATAAATTTGAAAGATTGTTTGCAAGCTAAATAATAAAATAATACAAAATAAATCTCAGCCTTCTCCTTCTATATTTTGAGTGAGTGTGTGTATGAATTATAGATTTAAATGAAAACTACCAACTTTTTCTTCAAAACAGTCAATGTCCAGAATGTTTATGTATGGTTGTATATATGAGTCTATGTATACTTGTGGTTGTGAGTGCTTTACACACACAGACACACACACAGACACACAAGCACACACACACACACACACACACACACACACAAACACACAAACATTCTTTCCTTTTTCATTTACTGATGAAAATACTGTAAACATTTTCTGTCCAATGTTGAAGCTCATAAATTGAGTCCAATGATTGTGGAAACCCCAAATTGTATTGACGGTAATTAGAGCAGACAATTGTAATGTTGAACTTCAGATAGATAATCTTTATTGTCCTTTTTTTTTTTTACTATGAGCACACTGGTCCACATTAAAAATGAAATTCTATTGCCTGCTCTCAAAAGAAAGTATATATCTAACCATAAAAAGAGCCTTGGTGGTGCACTTAACTAGTGCACTGCCTAAGTGGTTCCACTTAGTTCCATCTGCCTGCAATTAGTGCTGGTTCGAATCTCACCAGGCTCAA
>JANHFM010002180.1:183179-199092 GCA_032468115.1 Grayia smithii
CATGCATCTTGCAAGGTCAGTACCCGGCGTATAAGACGACCCACCACTTATCTGAAGATTTTAATGGGTTAAAAAGTCGTCTTATACGCTGGAATTTACGGTATGAGTTTTCTTTGTCTCTTTGCTGCCATCTAGAGATTTTCTGGATTTTGGGCAGCCCAGATATGGTCACTCTAATGCAATACATATACCGGTAGTTCCTGCTGATTACTGCATCTCTGGATAGCTTGACAACAATTTCCAATTTTTATTTTATTGATGTTTCTCTATAACAACTTCCTCAGCATTTTATGTTTGGCGGGGCACAGGTGATTTTTTTTATTAATTTGTTATAACAATTTGCATTAAATAAGCTCCATGGCAAATATTAGCAACTGCAAAAGCACCTATCTAAGAAATCTAATCCAGTTACTCTCAGATGTGTCTTTAATCTCCTAGATAACCCAGTCAAATTCATGTTATTCTAAGCAGGTCTAAATACCCTGAACTGTACCCACCCACAAGCTATTTTATAAAAACTGCAAATTAAGGACATGCCTGTGGCTAATTGTTAGCTTTATAGAATGCTAAATTTCCATTATTTTGCTTAATTACAATAATAGCAATAATACTTACTTATATACCACTTTACAGTGCTTTACAGCCCTATTACAATATCATAATTATAATATTACATTACAATAATATAAGGAATACAGTGAAGTAAGGCGGGGATTCTAAGAGATGTCAAATGTGATGCTTCTATGCTAACAGACTTATTCCAGACTCTAGTCTTATTGCTAATGTATATTTTCAAACATACAGTGCAGCTGATTCACACATTTTAATCAGTTTCTGGGCATGGGATTATAAATAGATCTTGGGGAATGAATATTAGGCTCTTTGGCTTCTGACTTTTATGACAGTCTCTAATATTTTTTAGAAATTCTGAATTCTCTATAGACCTGGTGCCAATTGGCATCTGCTATTAAGCTATACAATTAAAACATGTAAGCAATAAGTTTTGCATTGTGCTACTCATCACTTGCCCATTCCATTCTAATGTGGATTCCATACCATTGCCTCCTGGTGCCTCTCACCCTTCTTTACATATATTACCTGTCTGCATTTTATCCCTACCATAAAATTAAAATTAATTTTAAAAAACTACAACATCCCATACCCAAGATCTAAATTGGAATATATTAAACATATGAAGTCTGTATAATTAGAGTCCCAAAGTTTAAATTCCTGATTGCTTAACATACTATCATATGGAGTGGGTAGGGAAGCTTATTTTATCCATGTAGCAAATTAGGAACTATTCAAAATGAAACTATTAGAAAAACAGATCAAAGACTAAGCATTCTAGATTTTCCAGGGATGGCTTCATTTATTCCTTCAATCTTGGTATTATTCCTTTTGATAATGGTCCAAAGGTTGCAGCTACTGTAGCATCGAATATATGGAGATTTTTTCAGTAGGCAAATTTTGCACACTACCCTGAACTGATTGTTCATGATTTCTTAGATAAACACTGGGCTATAAAAAGCATGAACGTTGAAGAAGAAAGTATCATATAGTTCTAACCACAAGAAATCAAAAGCTTTGGTCACTTTACTTCTTTTACAGCTCATAACACCTTCTACAAAACCAGCAGAAGCTAAAAAAGATTGCTCTATACTAGATCAGTCTACACTACAGTAAAAGATACATAAAAGAAAATCCCCACCTTTATATGGCTGAATGGCTCTGTGAGCAATAAAATAACTATAAAATGCTACAGGGGTATGATGGAGGGCACTCTGTATCCAGCTTTCTCACAGTAAATTCAGTATTGAGAACTTGTGCCAATTTGCACTCCTGCTGATTCCCTTTCTGTAACTGTTTCATTTCTGAGTCATTGCCATAGTAATTTGGTACTCATTTCCTCCGTCTGGCATCAGTGCTATAAACTTCACCTTGGTATAACCATGACTGTTCCTCCTTTTCCTCTTTTTGTTTGCCTATCACTGTTCCACCGGGTAGAAAATGAATGGTGCAGTGAAATTTGAAAAGGGAAGTAATGTAATCATGTCAAAGAAATGTCTTCTACTGATTACAGCTCACCTGAGTTATGCCAGCTATGTCTGTACTATGTTAGTACTGTCATGATCATGCAGGCTTATATTTAGCAGTGAACCTCCACCCCTCCAAACACACATACCAAGCCACAAACTTGAAACAACGTTTGAACAAACATTTGAAAAAACAAATGTTCAGCAGAGGCTTATTTTTAATAGAAAGACGAGTTGGAATTCTTCTTCAAATATCTTGCACTAATGCATCTATGGCAGTGTTTCTCAACCTTGGCCACTGGAAGATGGGTGGACTTCAACTCCCAGAATTCCCCAGCCAGCGGAACTGTGTTAATAAACAATGCCTTGAATTACGCTTTGAACTGTACAGACACCTAGCATAGTTTTGTTGACCTTGATGTAATAGTATTTCACCAAACAAACCAAACACAAACAACCAAAAAAGACAAAATTCTCACTAACTTTTTCAATAAGTAATTTAAAATTTCCTGTAACCCTTTGGCCCTTATGCACCATGCACCTGATAAAACTGAACAAATATGTCTCTACAGTAAATTAAGAATATCCCATTCAAGGTAACCCTTCTCCCCCTTTTTTAAAAAAACTACAAAGAAAGAAACTTCTTAGAATACTAGAATCATAGACTGGTTAAAATTCATGGTAAAAATTACCTTCCTGTAAACTTGAAAAGAACATTCCATAGAAAATTGGAAGCAGGAATAGATATTATTATTATTATCATTACTATTATTATTATTATTATTATTATTATTATTAATATCCTGCTCTTCTCCAGAGACTCAGGGCGGCTTACAGTTTCGAGCACAACTCAAGTGCTCAGCAAATTCCTTCATTCCTTCTGTATGCCTGCTTCCAAGCAGCATTTTTAGAAGTCAACTTATTGCCCCCAACAATTTGGGGCCTCAGTTTACCTACCCTGAAAGGATGGAAGGCTGAGTCAATCTTGAGCCTGGTGAGATTCGAACCAACACTAATTGCTGGCATCTGGAACTACGCTGAGCACTTAGCCAGAGCATTAATTAGATGTGTCACCGAGGCTAGGTACTTCCTTGCCTAATTACAGTGTGCCCTATATTTGGTCATGGTGATCTTTAGAGAAGATGGCATTATGATCATCAACTTGGCAATATTTTAATTTCTTACAATGTGAGAATATTATGATTATTTATATGCCAAAGAAACAATAATAATTATATTTTGGCCTTTTAGGTAACTTTTCAGGATACAGCATTGTGAAATAATTGTGGTGCAGCAAAGCCTCTAGCTCCCACACATATTTAGCAAGTTGAACAATCTAGTCCTAGTAAAATGCTTACATGCATAATTTAGTTGCTGCTGATTTTAAGGAACTGATTCCAATGCAGCTTCAAAATATATTTTCAAAAAAAGGTATAGTCTATTGTTTTGTCATCAGAATCTGTTTCAATCAATTAATGACAAAAAGTGCTTCTGATCTTAAAGTGAGGATAAAATGATGCCAATAGTGTCTGCTCTTTTTACAGGCAATTTGACAGTTTTTGGTGCTTGCCAGCCTTGTATATTCCTCTGCTATCTTATTCTTTCCAAATGCTATCTGGCAGTATGTTACTAAGAAATTAGCCTGCCTACCTACCACTGATTGCCCAGATGGACATCTTAGAAAGCTAGAGGAAAGCAACTTGACAACTGGAAGTCAGCCAGTCCTCAAGAAAAATGCATTGAGTTGCCCATAAGGCAGCAAAATGTTAAAGAATTAAAAGAAACAAGAAGGTGCCATTGCTTAAGGAGTTCTAACAAGATGGTAAGTTTAGGTTCAAGTTAACATTTTACAAATATAAGTTGCTCTAACAGTATCCCACAATATACCCAGGGGTGGATGGAAGCAGTGTTATTATTTCTTCCATTGCAGCAATATATTCTATAGTCATTTCTCATTTGCATATTTGAATTTGGATGGCTGGCTTTCGAGCACAGTAATGGCTTGTACATTTAAAAATAACATGTTTTGCTGTAGATGGTGTCTGATTTTTGGAGTTCGTTCAGAAACTCTTTGTGGTGGTGTTGTTGCTCAGCACATCCATGCCAGTTATATGATTCAATACAGACATGTGAAATTCAACCACAGTGGTTTGCATTATATTGATTACATCATAAACCCTAACAGGTCCAGGCTAGAAGAACTTATTTCTTAGGATCTGCATAAAATTTGTTCAACTATTGCCACATGGCAACCACATGAGGGTGTATGTGATAGAGACCAGATCTTAGCTGGTTCTTTGCAAGTAACACTGTTCTGTTTATTTAAAAATGAGCGGATTCTGGGGCCTCCCAAAATACTGCAAGCTACCCAGAGTCTCTCAGGAGTTAGACTAGTTAAAATGAATAAATGAATAATTCATAAATAAATAAACAACATTTCAATGTACCACACAATGATGCAGTCACCAAACTCCCTATTCCAGCACTTTTTAAAAAACCTTCCTGTCCCTATTTGGAAAGCCAGGATCTGGATTTTCATGATGGGGAGTGTGGGAAGAATAGCAGAAGACCTAAATAGACCAAAGGAAGTGATGGACAACTTTTGCTTTGAATTTGGATACTGTAGATTTTATTTTAATTTATGTACTCAGAGTGCTTTCCCTGTATCTTAAGAAGGGTCTTAACGTGGTCTTCTTTTATGACATATCTACCTAGGACATAATATATATTTATTAATATATATATTTAAAACAGAAAAATGAAAAGCTTTGTCATCACTTATCTTTGTACCCCTACCTAAAAGAGATGCAAAAAGCATTTGGCTCTGCCATATTTTTAGGCACGTATAACTTTGTAGAGTTTCCTGTAGATGAAATCAATACAGAATATGTCAAAACCCCTGGAATATTTGGAACCCTTGGGAGAATCCAATGCGTAAGCATCAACTTTATGCACCAGGCCATTAGTGCAAAGTAAAATAATAAGAATTTTTAATGTGGAAAACACAAAACATAGATTTTGAATTCCAATGCTACATATCTGGCTGGTGACATAAGCTGAAACTCAGAACAAAAATTCATCTAAATTGTTCTGAATTTAAACAGTGGTTTTCATCCTTTTGGGACACTTTATGCTTTAGGCAGAGCTTTTCTACAAGGTTTTACACTGTATATGTGCATATTATACCTTCAAATTGCCTCCAAGCTGACAATCTTTCTGGTGCATTACGACTTTGCTGCCAAAGATCTACCTAGTCAAATTAAAAATAATCCCTAAAGAAAAGAAAAGAGAAGAAAATCTTCAACATGGCCTATTGTGAAGAACCTTTGACCTTCAGAACACATTCAAATCTTAAACCAAAGCTGCCAAGAATAACTCAAGTCCTGTACAAATAAGCCAACATCCTGATTAATAAATGTGCTGTTTATGCTGCAACTTTACAATGTTTTATGTTTCTACTAATTTATTTGAAAGTTATAACCTCTTAGGCTATAAATTCAACAGTAGTGGATAACGAGTGCTTGAGAAATACATTATATGTTCTATAAATTCAAAACAGAACAAACAAACAAAATGCTTGAAGTTTATAGATCAGAATGAGTAAAAAAAAGCATGACGGCAAGTTAGACATATTAACCTTTTCATAAATTCTAATCCCTAATCCCTATATTCAATTCTCTAAAAAGGGAGGCATATAGTATTAAAGTCCTATATAGAAAATTATAAGCAATCAGAGAAGGCAGGGTGGAAGGAAGAGTCATCTATGCTTATAAGTGTGTTAGGTGGGTTTCCTTTCATAGGATCCTGTTATTTAGATTTCAGATTTCTAATTCCGTCTGGGGGAAAGGAAAAAAAAAAACCCTCTGGCACGTGCATGTGTTTGTGCTTGCCTCTGATTCACAGGGCACACATGGACAGACTTTATTCGCTCATGGGTCTCTATTAGGCTGCTGTTGAGTAGTTTGGTGGTATTATTCAGACAATATTGAAACATTCCCAAATGAACTTTGCAGGGAGACATTTTCATTCGCTACCTCCCTCCTCATGCATATTAAAAAATGGTATGCAAGGCCTCATTTAATTCACTGATTTTACATTCGGATCACTTTCTCTTTTACAGCTATTTTTACCGGGCTTCATTAATCTTTGTTGAATACAATGGCATACATCTTTAATGCGGCCGCTGTCAAGTCATATTTCAGTAAGAGCTGCAAACTGAATGACAGCAAGCAATATTAATAAATTTAACATAGACTATATCAATTTTTAACAGAATGAATGTGGAAGCTAAATGTATTATTTTTCATTTAAATCATAGGGTTTATCACCAGTTAAGTAGCAGCGATTTCAGGAAACTTGTGACGTGCCGTACAAATAGATTTACATCTCATTAATAAGTAAATTAGGCAAATGCCTTTCAAGTTCAGACAAGTACATAAGTGTAATCTCCATATTAAAGGAGTAGTCTTTGATAAACCACGAAGGAATTGCAGCAGCCAACTATATGACATGCTGCTGGAGTCTGAACTCTTCCACATTCCCACCTTTAATTATACTGGTTCATTACTAAAGAGATAAGTGTCTCTCCAGTTAAGATTCTATAAATGAACAGCATGAGGGTACCTCCCAAATCATTTTTGAAGAAACTGTGAAAAGGTGGTAATAGTTACGAAAGAAAATGCACATGCGCGCACATGCAGACATACACATTATCACCTCTTTGTTCCTTATCTGTAATGACAATAAAATATTGAGACAAATTATACACACACACACGCAAAGTATATATAGAGAAATAGTTCATTCAGAATGCTATTTTCTTAAGGCCAATAAAGGCTGGGAAAAGAGAAAGACAGGGAAAACCTTGCAATTTTCAACGATTTTTCCTAAATCACAGTCGATATAATTTGCTGCAAAAATGTAAACTCAAAGAGAAGTTCTGTCTGTATTAAATAAAAAAGTTATGGTTGGTAGGAGACATGTTTTTGCAGTAGTTTAAGTGATTATAGGAAATTACATGCAAAGCCAGAGTTCTGATCCTAAGTTAATTTATAATTGGAAAACACTTATTAATTAACTTTGGCATTCTAATTAAGAATTAGAGAGCTGTGTGCTAAAAAGCAAGACAATACTCAAATGTCAGAAGGTTTTTCAGAAATATTCTGACAGCTTTCTGTCCACTTTTTTTTTTTTTGGCTGAAAAATTTCCTGAAACAGTTACATGCTATTTGCTAACCAGAGCAAACATTTTTTGGAATGTAAACATCTATAGAAAAAAAGTGTCTAAAAAATAAGAATTTGTTTTCAGAAAAAGCTACAGTGAGTCTCATCTATGTTAATGTGTACTGTTGAAATTCAGGATTTGAGTCCACTGGAGGCAAAGAGATTGAAAAACCTGCTGCCTTGTCTAAATGGGCAAAATATTCTCAACAATATACTTGCACTCTCTCATTAATGTTAGCAAGAGACATTTCATTCATGCCAATAGAGAAAATGCAAAGATATGTAAAAACAGAAGGAAAAGAGAGGTAATTCTGCTACTCTTGTTGCCTAGCATACATTGCTATAGTTATTTAGTTGTTTTTAAAACTGTATAAGTATAGTTCTATATATAATTGTATAAATGTACTTACAGATAAATTTAAAACACTTTCTTCTTTCTTATCTTTTGTCCCTCTTACTGCATGCCCTCTCATTATAAGATGGATTCAGCAGTTGTCTGAAATTATTGTTGTACTTTATTTCGTATGGAAGATATATTAAAAATATTAAAGTAGATTGGCTTTCTGTGTGGCATGTCAAAATATTCTGAAAAGATGTTAAGTCATTTAGACATATTTGAGTTAATTTCAAACATGGTTACACGAAAAAGCAATGCCCAGACATATTTTCCACATTAAATAATTATTAAAAAGTGCAATTCATTTGTTTTCCATTTCTACTCTAGAAAAAATATATTACTCTGCTTATGACTTATTTACTTATTTAAAAAATTTATATAGCCACCCATTTCAGAAAATGCAACAATACACAAAAACAATAAACACCACAAAACATTAAGTAAAATCACAAAAATACACACATACACAAAATGAAGTTGGCAGGAGAGACAAAAAATTCTAGTTAGGGTTTAATTTCATCAAACATTAATTTCACAGGACCATTCAGACATAACAATAGACTTTACGGGATTATTCAGAGAGAACAATTCGCTTTCTTTCATTTTGCATTAAGAATGTATTTATTTAGCATATGGCTAATACATGGATTTATAGTGGTTAAAATTTAATGTCCAGTCTACCCAGCCATTCAAGGACAGGGTGGTCTATCTTGAAAAAATCTGACATTGGGCCAGTGTAAGCTCTTGATGGACATTTGGACACAATATGATAGATATTTTGCCAAGAAGCCCCACAGTCACACTGAGAGGGAAAGACAAGACCCCATTTAAACAATGAATCCTGGCAGACACCATGTTGGGTAGGAATCCTGTTTAGAGTTGACCAATGCTGGCGAGGAAGATCAAAACCTGGTAACTTTTGTGTAGGGTCATCTATATAACTGCCTGTCTCTGGGCATTCAGCAGCCCATTTGGCTTTACACTGTGTGTTGATGTCAAAGTTGTTAGACAGCTGTTGAGCGAGTGCCAGAGAGGGCTTTCTGGATTTAAGCCTGCCAATTGATAGATGAGGAAGATCAACATGCACAGGAAGAAGTAGGTTTCTCAAAAATTTATTGTACTCCTTCACTAAGGCTTCCTACCTTCGTAGAGCTCAAGATGGAGAGCCAGCAAGTAGGAGCAGATTTTATGCAATTGCTTATTATCCTCACTGTATCATTTAGTCTAGTATCAATCTTGCTAGTGCATTAAGAATAATTGTGTGTCAGTGGATAGAACACATACTCTCAGTGCAGAAGGTGCTAGATTCAATCCCTTATTTCTCCCCATAAATCTGAGACAGACTCCCAATTGAAACCACATTATCCATCTTCATAAACAATAACAAGCCAAATGCAACAATGGTCAAAATTGATATAAGATATAAGACAACTTTCTATGATGCTAAATTGTGTTTTGTCTGAAATGGAAACTGAGTTTTTGGTTGAATGTTTATAAAACAAAATTGTTGGTTTTGATGAACCTGAATCTCTATAATACATTGCTTTAGGTGTTACATTTAAATCCCAATTCCTAGAATACAAGGCTGATTGCCCATAACTATGCTGTTGCTTGTTGGTGAACCACCTGAAACATTTCATAAAAAGTCAAGGAAAGTTAAGAAAAAGGTTTTTAAGCAGAACTGACTCTTGGAAATATGGAGCTTTGAGAAGTTTCATCATCATCATCATCAACAACATCATCATCATCTTTTTAGCCATTGTCTTGTCCACTGCAGGATGAAGGCCTCTTCTGCTTATTTCCAACCAAAACAGTCCTGAACTTTCTTTTGCCAGTTTAAGCTAATTCAGTGGTATCAGGATTGCCTTAACTCTTGAGATGGGGAAAAAAATTCTGGCCTTAAACATAGAAGGAAATATGAGCAATCCTATTCTAACTATTCTAAGACTATTATGCTGAATAATCTACGCCCCCCTTTGCAAATCTGATCAGTTGGCATATAAGGAATTGGTGAAGTTTAATTTCAATATATTTACATAGTACCATCTAATGATTGCTCTAGAATCATATATTTATCCCATAACTGCCAACATCCTGTTTTCCGAAAATATGATTAGGCTTAATAACGTTAGGGTTATGGGTACGAGGAGGGGACGGGAGGGGTAGGATAGGGGTAGTGAAAGGTTTAGGGTTAAGTTTAGGGATAGTGTTCAATTTCAGATTAGGCCTTGGTTTAGCTAATGTAGCTATGGCTAGGTTTAGGTTTAGGTTTATGGTTAGGTTTAAGGTCAGGATTAGTGTTTGATTTATGGTTTGGATTATGGTTAGGTTTATGGCTAGGGGTTGAGCTAGGGTTAGGGTTAGCTCTCATCCTAATCCTAATCCTAATCCTAACCATAATCATAACTCTAGCTGTACCTCTCACCCAAACCCTAAACATAACTCAAGCCCTAGCCCTAGCTCAAGCCACATGGTAACCCTAGACCAAGCCATAGCCCTAACCCTAATCCTAAAACTAACTCCTAACACAACATTAACCCTTATAACCATAAATCTAGTCCTAACAGTAACCCTAATCCTCACCCTACTCCAGGCCTAACATTAACATTAAAACTAATGCTAGACCTACCACTAGTCCTAACCCTAACCCTAACCATAGCTCTAACCCAACTCCTAGTTCTAGCCCTAGCTCTAGCCCTATCACTAGCTCTAACCCTATCCCTAATCCTAACCCTACCACTAATCCTAACCCTAACCTTAACACTTACCCTAACACTAACTCAAACTCGAAGACGAAGATGAACTCTAAATGTAACATCTAAAACTAAACTTAGCAGTAGTCCTAACCCTAGCTCTAACCCTAGCCATAATCCTAGCCCTAACTATAACCCTAAACTTAATTGTAGCAATAATCCTAGCCCTAGCTCTAATTCTATAATCAATCTGATTTTATTAACTAGTTGCATTTGCTTTTGGGCTACTACTACATACTGCTTGCTCATATTTAAATGATTGACCACTAGGAGTCCAAATTCCTACTCACAGTTACTGCCTTTGAGTCAGGTTTCACCTAATTTGGAGCTGTACATTTGGATTTTCTTGCCTATGTGTAAAACCTTACTTTTCTCCACACTGAATTTCATTTTGTTGGTTAGGGCCCAGTGTTCAAGTCTGTCAAGATCCAGATGGACAGACAGCATACTGTCATCTGCAAATTTGCTAAATTCTCTTCTATTGCTTCACCTAGATCATTTATAAAGATATTGAAGAGTATCGGACCTAAGATGGAACCTTGGAGTACCACACTGCTTACTTCCCTCCATACAGATGTAGTTCCATTCAGGACTACACACTGAATGCAATTTGTCAGCCAGTTAGAAATCCATCTGATTTCCTGCTTGAGCAGGATTAGGATTTGACTAAAAGATCTCGAAGTGGTCTCTTCCAACTCTGTTATTCTGGTGTTATTCTGTTATTTGCCTCTCCACTCTTCTCTTCCATTGCTAAGTTGGCAGTGGATCAGGATAATTTTTAGAACTACTGTGATTAATTTAATGTAGTATCCCTAACAGTCTTGAAGTGTAAGAGATAGAAAACTGAGTTTTCGAATTGAATTAAATTTAGATCCTGTATTTTTGTATATACCCAACCTCCAAAGCCAAGATGGTTTACAGCAGTAAAAAAAATAAAACAAAATAATGTTATTATAGTTAAAATTAATAAATTATTAATTAATTTAGAAGCTTCATGAAATTGGTGTATTTTTTACCATTTTTCTAAATCCTGGAAGAATGTAATGAAATATTGCTTCTTAGGAAATACACTCCATTGCCTGAGAGCTTCACAAGACAAGTCCTTAGCATAATCAATGGTCAAACTTCTAACAAACATTAGAAGAATTTATCTTACTAACCTACTAGGTAGGTTCATAGCAGGAGAGGCTGTCTTAAAGATAATGAAGTGCTTTAAACACCACATCGATGTATACTAAACAGAATTTTATTTACCTGCAGACATCTAGTACTTAGAATACAAAATGAAACAATCAACTTTGTATCTTGTTTTGATAATGAAGCCAATTTTGATAATGAAGCCCCAAAAAAATTATCTAGTGTTTTTAGCTGGAAATTGGAAAATCATTTAGGTAAATATTGAAAAACTGTTTATTTAATTAGTTCAGATTAGAACACTATATTCTTCATGGTTTCAACATCTGGAAGCAGCACTTAAGACTTATATTTAATATGTACTCTATGTATCTGCACTGAAATTGTTAAATTCTTCCATCTATCATTCCTCTTGACATCCTCATGCAGTGCTTGAAAATTTATACAGAAGACACAACCTGCAGTTCCTAAGTAGTCTCTAGCAACCTTGGCATAAGGTATTAGAGAAAATGGGATGATTCCTTCTCCTACATTTCCTAAAATCAGCAGAATCAATAGGACTGGCAGTGATTGAAGATAATGAGGCACAGAAACAAGATTTCTAGTTCCAGATCGCAATATAAGACAATAAAAAAAATGAGGATTTTAATTTGTTATCTGGTTTGTCAAAAACTGTGATAGAATTAAGTAATGGAAATTGACAAAAATCATTTATTTGCTGCCTCACATCTTATTTATTTAAATGTATTAGCCACCCAACTCAAATGTTTCTCAAATTTCAGTTTTTAAACATTCTGCATCTGAATGATAAGTATTAAAGTAAGCTCTCTGGAGTAACTTTTACTATGAGAATTTGCACATCAGTAGAAGTTTCCCCATTCCCCCCTATTTAAGACAAATTGTCAATGTGGAATTTCCAGATCTGATTACAATTCTAAATTCTCATATTTTCCCATCACACTTCCAACATTCTGGCTGATATTCTGAAAATTATAGTCAAAAGACATCTGAAGAGTTTGCTCAAGACTGCAAGAAAGATACAATTCTGATAATATCTGGTTGGGATCTTAAACCTGCAGAATATGCAGCAATAGCAAAACCAACAGAAGTTTAAAATTAAGCAATCAGTTCCAGATTACAACTTTTGTTGTACAACAAATATTTTGATACAGTCAGCAATAGTTTATGTTTCCCAACATTATATTCTGGATGAAAAAGTCAAATAATTTTATTCTTGAAATATCAGTATACTAAATTTTAATTAATAGTGATAGAATAACAACAACAAAATCACATCTGGAGAGTACGAGATTGGTCAAATATGAAAAAAACAATGCTTCCCCTACCACCATACCAAAAACAAGACCAACCTGTTTATATTTTTCTTGATATGGAGGGAATGGAGATGTTTATTCTCAACATATTGTTTTTAGGTACCAGATGCAATCCACCATGCTTTGATTTATATTATATCCTTTTAAAATAATAATGCAAATATACTTTTTTTTTTCAAATGGATGCTATCAGAAGTAAAGAAAAGTGACATTTTCTGAATTGCCTATCCCAATTTTATACTATGTTCCTTGTGTCCTTGAAATATCATCAGTAACACAATTCACCAAGGTTAATTAATTATATCATTTCATTAAAAAGATGAATTAGCTGGCGCCTGATCAATATATTTAATGAAATGTCATTTATTTAAAAACCATCTCCTAATATTAGAATTTATTTCATGTTTAGCATTCCACAAATTAGGTATGTTGTTAAATGCTATGAAACAAACCTATGCTTGTGCTTTGAAACAGTTGTTGTTGTTGCCATTTTTCCATGTATCTCATTACTGTTTGAAGCAAACAGGACCAAAGGCTTTGGCTATAACCCAGTTGTAAGCAAATGCCTGTAACCACCATAGCATCTTTCGAAGAACATTTTTAAATACTTTTGCTTTCTGAAACTGCAAAGAGCAAACTTTCAGGGTGCTTCGTTTTAAAATGCAACAGTGTAAAGGTCAGAGAGGAAGAGATGAAACTAGGAGTTGTAATAAGGAAGGAGAAATAAAAAATAATGACAGAAATAAATTGTCGTAAGAGAGGATACAGTTATGATTTATTGTGATATTCTACAAATTTGGAGGTGATTAAAAGCCACCTAAAATTCACATTAACTAGTCACATAAAAATGGAATTAAACTAGTGGGCATAATGTGGCAGAGTATAAAGAAAAATCATGACAGAAATAAATTGACAGAAGAATGATACTATTCAAGTTTTACTCTACCGCGTCACACTGACAGGAGACTAGTATTTTAATTCCAGAGTTGGGGTTGAGTTTTTGGAGTTCATTAAAGGTCCACATTAAGAATCTCATAAAAGTGAGAAGAAATTAGTGACCATAATGTGGCAGAGGAAATAAAGAAACAATAATGACAGAAATAAATTGACAGAAGAATGATACACTTAATGTTTCACTCTGACACTCCCTATTAATAGGCCTCTGGAAGCTGGAGCAAATGTCATTCATATTTTAGCCAAAGTATACCACTAATTAGGCCAGCTTTCTGCACTGGAATTAAATTTGAGATCCCTCACTTTTAGAGTGAGATCATTTGAATTCTAAAGAAAAGAGCTGGTGACAGGGAAAAAAAACTTTCTACTTGGGCTTTTCTAATGAGATAAAATTCCCCCATCTCCCCATTTCCCTACTATAATTGCTGATTATGTTGTTACACAGTAGTGGCACTCCACTCTCCCCTCCCCATCATTATGATTTACTCTGGCATATCAGGGTGCTTCAAACACAGACTGAAGTGGTTTGAGTCTAATTTAGCACTCATTTAGGCCGCAGGTACCAACCAAGGTAAACACTGCATTGTTATAATTAATTACCCCTTAGGCCTAGCCAGGCCATCTCTGTTTCAGCTGACCCTTATAATAATAAGGCTTAGGGGCATATTGTATTTCTTTTGACAGATTAATTAGAAATTCAGCCGTGGAGGTACAAAGCAACTCTGTCATGAATATTTAAATGGACTGACACAAAAAATCATGAAAGGGCTGCTGAACTACATGACAGACAGGGGATATTAGGCAAGTGATTCTAATCAATAATCTCTTGATCTCCTACATATTAATACACTGCCTGCTGTTATTAAGCTCCATAATAAGGAAGGGGAGAGAAAGTTAGTGTAGCTCTGCTGTAGGCCTCCCCAAGCCCCCAGCGGATACACTAACTGACGGCGAAAATGCTCAGAGGAGCCGAGCCTCAGCCTCTTCAATCTAATCCAATCTTAAGGAATGGCAGCTCTGAGCATCACCGGCTGGATAATTATTGGCCCTGACAAGGTGAAGGCGTTTGCAGGCAAATGAGATAGGAAGTAGGATAAGTCCCCAGACCACCCAACACAGGGCATGCTTAAAACCAACCACACGCTACTGTTCAGACTTGTCTGGGCTTTAACAGGGGAAATATGGGAATCACCATGCTTTTGAGTCATGTTGAAGGGTCAGTGACAGTCGAACGCTGGGAGCTTGCTGTTCCTGTTGTTAATGTTAACTTTAACACCAAGTCAACTGGATTTACCCTTGGTCCCTTCGCTCATCTCCTCTAACATCAAGGCCACTGAATGAATTAATCAGGATCGTTGGGCTGCATAGCATCTAAATTCATTATCACGAGCTGTTCCTATAATCAGCCAAGGAATCAAAGGGGGTGGGGGACCAGCTCAGCGTCAACAAACAAACAGCATTTCCATCTTTGCATTTGAGAAGCTATCAAATGGGATGGAAGAGTGAATTGTAAGAAAGGAGTGCAGTCTGAATAAAAAGGTGGGGGCAAGATGTTGTGCTCTAAGCATTCACAGGACTAATGGATGTGCATATGTGTATGTATATGTCTCTCTCTCTCTCTCTCTCTCTCTCTTTCATCTATCTCTGTCTATCTATCTATCTATCTATCTATCTATCTATCTATCTATCTATCTATCTATTTGTTATCTAATAATTTTTAAAACAACGCTTACCCCAGAATATTTTACTCCTTGGTGAGAAAAAGAAAGGCTTATTTAAAAAGGCAGGTTTCTGAAAGGACTCCAATATTTGTCTAACTTTCTAAAATATTATTTGATAAAACATGGTTATTCCTATTATACCAAAGTCATTGTCCGTTGCATTACACAACAAAATCTGCATATAGTTTCAGATTATACAGGGACACTATTTCTTCCCCTCCAGAAATAAAGTTAATATATTTTAAAGAAAAATGGTAGCACTCCATTCTCATTTACAGTATTTTTTTCAGTTCCTTCAACCTCCTTTCAGGAAGAAGATAACAGTACAAAAACTACAAAGTGATAAAGGGCCAAGTTGGAA
>JANHFM010002182.1:209436-224708 GCA_032468115.1 Grayia smithii
ATCCAAGAAGCTTCTTCAGCTCTGACTGAAGAAATGTCTTCAAAGAAAAACAAAGTCCAGTTGCCTCTTGAAAAAGCATCTTTGGGATATTTGTATCTAAACATTTTTCCTGGGGGAGGTGGTCATCATCATAGACTTGTTGAGATCATAGGACTATTGAAAATTTATGGTCGCTTGTTACCAAGCATACTCCCTCATTTTAATTCTTTTTCATAGCCATCTCTAGTCACTGTTGGAGTCAGTCAGGTCATTATAATTAAATGAATTTAATTAATTTTGTCACAAAAAATTTGCAACAGTAATTTGCTAAAATAATTAACATCAATTTAGAGTTGAGACCATTATCAAAAGTAGGTTTGTAAATTGCTTTTGGTTAATTGGCTAGTAAAAATGTTGCAGATGTATTTATAAGTTTATTTCTACATACCTTTTAAATAAGTATGTAGAAATAAATACATCAACAATGCAGAAATTCTGTTTTTCTGTAGCTTTCTATAAAGCCATATTAATTCCTACATGAAATAAGATTTGTTGGGTTCCAGATTAGAAATGATGGATTTGTCTTATTCTGTGAAATGAATGCTTTAAAATGCCATAGCCAGATTTACAGGATATATAAATATAATGTAGGCATTTTTTTGCTGATTTTTTTTTTCTAAATTGCAGTCATTGGCTAACATGATTTTGTATTTGTACAGATCTGCATTTTTTACAATCTTGATTCAAAAACCATTTTCTTCTGGAAAACCAGTAACTAAGCACCAGGTCTGTAGAACTTTAATTACAGAGATCATAACTATATGAACTTGTTTTAAGATATTGTTAAAGTGTCTAGACAAGCTCTGTATATGTATAGATCAGAACATAGCATATGGAATTAGAATGACAGAATGCTTATTTCAGTTGGAAATCAATTGTAGTATTGCAGAAAATTCCCCAAAATTGTATTAAATCATATGAAAGATTCAATATATTTTTCATGATTTGCATTGGAAAATGCATTTTGGAAAGCCTAAAAATATTGTGTCTGTCTTACATATTTCTGTCTCTGCAATAGTTTATTAATAAAGTTAAGAATTTATACAATCAGGTTGCCTATTGAAATACATTGAAAACAAAATATTAGTTCTCTACATTATTTATACTTTGTTATATTTACAATCCAAGACCAAATGCCATTCTCTAAAATAACCAAAGCTCAATTGTCAGTTCAAGAAATTATATATTAGCTGCTGTTACAGGTAGTCCACTTACAACAGTTCATTTAATAACTGTTCAAAGTTACAACGGCACTGAAAAAATGTGACATGACTATTTTTCACACTTAACCATAACAGCATCTACATGATCACATGATCAAAATTCAGATACTTGGCAACTGACTTATATTTATGATGGTTGCAGTGTCTGGAGGTCATGTGATCAAGCAAAGTCAGTGGGGAAGCCAGATTCACTTAACAACCATGTTACTAATTGAACAACTGCAGCTATTCACTTAACAGCTTTTGCAGAAAAGGTCGTAAAAGGGCAAAATTCACTTAACAAATGTTTCACTTAAGAACAATTTGGGGTTCAATTGTGGTTGTAAGCCGAGGACTATCTGTATTACAGGCAGAAGTGTCATTTAATTTCATGTATTTATTTAAAGTATCTTATGTGCCACAACAAAACTCTCAACAAAACTCACAACAAAAGTAAAACCAAAACAACAATAACAATAACAAACAGTAAAAGCGGTACATCACCAAATACAATTTCCCAGCTCTAACCTTACCCTTTCCCAATGCTCGGGGGAAGAGCCAGCTTTTTAAAGCCTTCCTGAAAGCTAAAATATTGAGGTCCTTCTAGGAGGAAGTTGTAGGCAGTATTTTGTGAGAAAATTTAGCAACAAGTATTCTGAGTTCATTTGCTATATATTAATGAATTAGTTCAATCTAGAATTGGGGGTGTAGCATTTTGGTAATGAAATTATTTTGTTAAGTGAGATAAGGACTGAAATTATCCAATTCTTTTTAGGGGGAGAATTTTAGAGTTTTTTTTAATGTTTTTAAAACATTTAAAAACAATGTGTAATAGTTCAACAGTGAAAGCTTAACCTGATTTTATGTATTTTTCTCAGGATGGTAGAGTTTGGTGTTGAGATACTGCCAAGAAAAGAGTTTAGTGGGCATCACATGGCCTCCAAAGTTCTATATTTCTGCAATTGCACTAAACTCTTTAAATATGAATTATTGAATTGTGTATTTCAGAGTTAAATAATCTAACAAAACATTGGGTGTGCTTTTTAATTTGGATTCAGAATTGAGTATAATAATCCTCATGCATTTTTCTTTTCTTCCAGTGGATCAAAATAATTAAACATGCTGTTGTTGGTTGTATAATATCATTCTTGTGGTTTTTTGGCCTCACTCTGTGTGGACCACTAAGGTAAATACATTGTGGGTTTATCCATGAAAAATGTGATGTACAAATCAAGTTTATTTAGGTTAGTCTTCTCCAGTCCTACAGAAATATTAAAACAAAACTTCCATCCCAGCCAGCCTAAATTAACAGTATTTGTACCCAGTCACAGTAATGGTAAAAGGCTAAACTAAAAGGTTACAATATAATATCTTAAAACAGACTGAGATGCCACAAATGTCCATGATTGTAGCATCAATTTCCTGGACTATGAATTAAAACCTGCATTATAACTCTTGGAGAAGCTTTAACCTTTTTTCTTAACACCAGTTTGAAACCAGTATATTAGGTCTAGAATTCATAACTTTATGGTAGCCGAAACAAAAGTTATGTTAGGCCAGACCCATCCCTTCAGTACCTCTCTCTTCAGAAATTGATCCATTTAGTGATGGAGAAGAAGTTTCTTCAAGAGTAGGACTTGTACTTATTCTGTGCAAGGTTACTTAAGAGTAATATTGAGAAAATATAGATGAAATTCTTAATATGTAGATCGTCATTGAACCAGAGTGAGAGACAGAATTTTATATCTGTTGTGCCTTGCAAAACTCAGCAGAAGATGTACTGTATCCCCCACCTTCAAATAGACAGATGAGAAGGTACTGCGACAACTGTTCTGGTTAAGTTGGTACCCTGTTTCCTCCAAAATAAGACATCCCCTGATAATAAGCACAATCAGGCTTTTGAGCACGTGCTAAAATAAGCCTCCCCCAGAAAATAAGCCCTCCCCAAAAATATTTAAACGCAGAGCTAGAAATCAGGTAAGATAGCAAGAGAAGCCCCATCTTGCTCCATGTGCCCCAAAAATAATAAGACCTCCCTGAAAATAAGGCCAAGTGCTTATTTCAGGGTTCAAAAAAATATATGACAGGGTCTTATTTTCAGGGAAACACGGTAGAAAGAATTCCAGAATACTGTTTGAGTGTTTGAGCCTCAGGTTTTCAAATTAGTGTCTTAAAAAATTATATGCTATGTTCTTCTTTTGCAGAACTGTGTTGATTTTTGAACATAGTGATATTGTTGTCATTTCATTACTCAGTGTCCTGTTCACAAGTTCCAAAGGAGGGCCAGCAAAGGTATCATTTGTTTTACAAAAAAAACTTTATGTAATAAAAGTTTTCATGTTACCTGTTTTTTTGTTGCCACAAATTATTCAGTGTATTTGTCTCCTTTTATAACCAGCTTCTCCATTTTTCCCCCCAGACTAGAGGTGTGGCATTTTTTATAATTTCTGTGATCTGCCTGCTGCTTTTTGATAATGATGATCTCATGGCTAAAATTGCAGAACACCGTATCCTTTCTCATTTTATAATAGAGAGAAATTTTTTTACTAGCTGCTTAATTTTAACGAGACTGTTAACATATTGCAAAAAATGAAGTATTTTATTCTGTTAGAAACTATGCCCAGTTGAATTACTATTTCTGAAATAAACTTGCTAATACATAACAGTATTAATAGTGGTTATGTAATAGCATACTTTGGTATGCTGAGACATGTTGGTTTATATAAAAAAAAGTAGTTAATTTCCTTAATTTTCTTCCTTGAAAAATAATGAGAAAGAAAGAAAATTATACTTATATCTTTTTCACTCCTATAAATTAATGTGATAATGAAAAGAACTAAGGGTTTTTTTTTTTGCTTTGCCTATATATAACCATGCTTATTGTTTATTGCCTATATACCATTATGCTCTGCAAGGAATATAGCATTTTTGTTTTAAAGTGCAAGCAGAATAAACTCTGAAAAATACTGCTTAATCTGCTCTTGTTTCCAAACACAGCAGAATAGAAAGTAAAATAACTACTGTAATAAGTTTAGCTCTTATGAAGAACCGGTATTTAACTATAATCAGGATTTCTGCCTAGTGAGAAAATATAAAAAACTGACACCCCAAATGAAAAGAGCCTGCTCTTTATAATTCTCTGCTACAATTCCGTATCCCTGAACCAGATCATTTGAAGCTTTAAAGCAGGGGTGTCAAACTCAAGGCCTGCGAGCTGCATCTGGCCCGTGGGGTGCTTAGATCTGGCCCATGGGGCCGCCCTGGAAACAGCAAAGGACCAGCCTGTGTTGCCTCTGCCAGCGAAAATGGAGCCTGGAAGGGCTGCATGGAGTGCTCTAGAGCTCCATTTTTACTGGCAGAGGGCTGCAGGCCATTGCTGCTGAAATCGGGTGCCCCCGACATGAATGATTTCAAGCTGGCCACGCCCACCCGACACCCACCACCCCAAGATTAAACACAACCCTAATGTGGCCCTCAATGAAATTGAGTTTGACACCCCTGCTTTAAAGCAAGAGGTAGTTCTTTAAACTTGGGACGGTAAAGGAAGTGGAGAGTGGGGAATATAGAAAGTAAAGATTCAGCATACTACTGATGCTGCCAAATAGACAATTTAACTTAATGGTTTCATACAAAGTTAAAAGCATGAACAGCTGAAAATAGTAGTGAAATAAGTATAGAAGTAGTCCTCACATAATGACCATTTGTTCAGCAACTGTTGAAAGTTATGGCATTGCTGAACAAATGTTAGTTATGTCTGGTGCCCAAAATTATGGCCACACCTGCAGTCACATGATCAAATTTTGGGAGCTTGGCAACCTACCTGTATTTAGGACTGCGAGAGTGCTTCAGAAGGGACCAAGCCAAGACTTGCTTGGATCAGGTGTGTCCTTAGTGACTGTTGAGATTTGGTTAATAATAACAACAGGGATTTCTGTTGCTAAATGATGTGGCATCATGACATCCCTCTTATAACCAGAGCACTTGTTGATGGAAATTTCAATCCCAATTACTGTCATAACTCAAGGACTATCTAAATCAGGTTTTTTTTAAAAAAAATCCTGCAAACACCCTGAAAATAGAACCACTTGTTCTATGCTACCTTGTTACTTTATAAACATCAGCCTCTCAAAAATGTTACATCCAGTCAGTACAATTGTAGCTGGGTCATGAATTTCTCAACTGTTGACCAGGAATGTAAAATTAGAATCCAAATGATAATTTCTTCACATTGAAGAATTCTTAAATTGGTCCCATAAATAATTACTACAGTACTGCCCCATTAAGAACAAAGCACACAATTCTCCTTCAAAGGCCATTAACTATCTGCAGTATAATGAGCCAGCTTTCTTAAAAAATCAAGATCCAGATTTTTGACATGTCTGCAGATTAGGTTCTTGTTAGGAATGCATTCTGTTTGAGGATATGGAACATTACCTTTGGTAAGAATAAAAAATAAGGAACAAGATGGAATTGATAGTGGAAGATTATTCCATAAGATTTCAACTCATTTTGAAAACTTTCCCATTAGATTGAAAATGGTTATTTTAGCATATGCATTCCAATCATGTTTCCAATGTGTGTGTTCTATGATGGGGTGTTTTTTAAGAGCTATCAACCAATTAACATAAAGAAATAGCAGTTATCAACAGCTAACAAAATAATATAAACATTTACAAAAACCCAAAAAGGAAAAAAAAAAAAGGCCTGGGAAAATTATACCATGAACAAAACAATTCCAAAATATTTGCCCAGATTGTTAAAAAGTCCTCTTTCTTGTTCCTTTGTTTTTCACCTTTTAAGGCAATTGTTTGTGATTGAGTATTGCTTAGCTTATTCTTCAAAAATTCGATGAAACTCATATTTTCACTATAGGGATTATCTTTCATTTAATTTCTTTAAGAAAGTAATTAATAGAAACCAGAATATCATTCTTGTTATGTATGCCTGAATGCGACAGGGATAAGGTCTTGTTGCAGATTTTCCTGAACTTCAAAATTTTTAGCTGAAGGACATCATGACAGTGCTCTAACCCATATGCTTTATACAGTCATCACTTTCTTAGGAGTTGCAGATCATAAGGTAAACGCTGAATGAACTGTTGAAAAGTTAGTAACTTAATTATTTTAATTGGTTACTGTTAGAAAACATTTTTTTAAAAGTACTATTAGAATTATTTGCTGCTGAATTATTTGCTGTTGAGTTATTTCAAATTTTTTGGATATGCACAGTCCTTTAAGTATCTTTGTAGATAAAGGACGTGTTTCAATCATCTTTTACCTGAAGGAAAATCCCATTGTACTTAGGGTAGCTTACTTCATAGTAGAAAACTATGTTGTATTGTAACAGCATTGACAAATCATTTTTTATTTAATGGCCTTCAATTTGCAGTAATTTATTATGTATTTGTATCATAATGGCAGTATGTTAGGGAGCAGAGGACTTGGATTTAGGAAATTGGAAACTTGAATATCACTAGGTACAGCTGTAGGCATTGATTTTATCAATTATTTACAAATTTCTGGGGCTGCCAATAACTTTATATGCATCTTTCTTCTGCTTTCTGAGAAAAATGTAAAATTTGTGGTTATTAATAAACACCACATATTTATTAATAGAGATATGACCTCCACTCCTTCCGCCAGGACCTGAAGACGTGGCTGTTCGAACAGATTAGCTGACGTGATCGGGTTTTTTAAATGCTTGTATTTTTAAATTGTTTTAATATATATTTAAATATTTAAATTTTATATTGTATATTGTTTTTAATTTTTGTGAGCCGCCCCGAGTCCTTCGTGCGGCATATAAATCAAATAAATAATAATAATAATATTCTTAAAGGAATATTGAGCATTTGTTTTTTTAGAGTGTTAATTGAAGTCTTTTTCTTTTTTTCTTTTGGTAGGGTGGAGTAATCTTGCTTGTATTAGCATTGTGTTGTAAAGTTGGATTTCACACCGCTTCCCGAAAGCTCTCAGTCGATATTGGTGGAGCCAAACGCCTTCAATCATTATCACATCTTGTTTCAGTTCTCCTTCTGTGTCCTTGGGTGATTGTTTTGTCTCTGACAACAGAGGTAATTAGCATCACTTGACTATTAAAGAAAAAGCAGCATTCTGATGTCAAAACGTTATATCTAAGTCATCTTTGTTAATGCAGTCAGTACCTTCAAGCTGTGACTCTCGGAGAGGCAGTTTTGTTTGCACCATGCCTTTCCCAAAAGAATGGGGATGTCAGGATTGAAACTTCTGCAGTTTCATCTTGAAACATGTTCTCTAGAAGAAGTGGTTTTTTCCACGTCTCTCATTTCCCAAAGAGAAAGGGAACAAAATGAATAAAATAGAAGCACCTCCTGATGTGACTATCCCACCTTTATTATAAAGATATGAGTGTGGCAATCAAAGCAGAATAACACATCCTGTTCTGGGTAAGGGAAAGAGGTTTTGAAGGGGCAGGTTCCTGCAGTGTGTCACAGCTTGACACAGAGAATACTATAGTTATTAGATAAAATTATGAAGGAATAGATGAATGCTAGCAATAACAATAGCACTTAGACTTATATACCGCTTCGCAGTACTTTACAGCCTAAGCGGTTTACAGAGTCAGCATGTTGCCCCCAAACAATCTGGGTTCTCCTCATTTTACCGACCTCAGAAGGATGGAAGGCTGAGTCAACCTTGAGCAGGTCAGAATCTAATTGCCAAACTGTGGCACTGACAATCCGCAGAAGTAGCCTGCAGTACTGCATTCGAACCACTGCGCCACCATGGCTCTTTGATTACGTATGCTTTGCCAATTACAGAAGTTAGAAATACAACTATAGTCCACTTTGTTCCTGAAACTGATATCAAAATTCCAGCTGATTTTCACCATTCCAAATTTCACTTTCATTTTTTTAATAACTCATCAATCCAATTTCTTGCTAGCTTTAAGAACATTATCTTTATAATTTTATGAATTTTGCTACCTTTTCCTTAAATACTTTTATAAATCTAAAGGGCTATAATTGGAAAGCGCTGGAGTATCTTCGAGTCATTCTTGACTTCTGAGAATTGCCTGGACAAGTTCCTGCAGTTTTCTTGCCAAGGTTTTTTGGAAGTGGTTTGCTGTTTCCTAATGTGTAGGGCTGAGAAAGAGTGACTGGCTTAAGGTCACTAAGCTGGTTTTGTACCTAAAACAGGACTAGATTTCATTATCTCCTGGTTTCTCGCCTGGTACCTTAACCACCAAACTGGCTTTCTAATTGGAAAGTTGATCAATTAAAATTCTGAATTTGTGATGAATGTTGTACTCGGGGATTTTAATCTGATCTTGCACGATATTTTCTTACAGTATATATTTATTTATCTTAGTAATACTGTAGGTAGTTATTCCTGAACTCTTAAGAGATCCTGAGTACACAGTGCTGCTTTCAAATCATAAAATGTGTTGATAAACAATGCTAGTTTTTGTTCATTTCAAAAGTAAAGAAAGATACATTTGTTCAATAATGTATAACAATATTTAAATATTACTGCCTGAATTTACATATTTGCATATTTTGATTGCAGAGCAAAGTAGAATCATGGCCTTCCCTCATCATGCCTTTTTTAAGTGTAATCTTTTTTGTCATAATTTTGGACTTCTATGTGGAATCTATGTGTTTTGTCAAGATGGAAGTATCAAAATGTGCCCGTTATGGATCCTTTCTCATTTTCATTAGTGCTTTAATTTTTGGTAATTTTTGGACACATCCAATAACAAACCAGCTTCGTGCTATGAATAAACCAGCACACCAGGAAACTACAGAGCATGTTATATCTGGAGGAGTGGTAGTCAGTGCCATTTTCTTTATATTATGTAAGTATGACTGTTTTTTGGAAAATATGAAATATTGTTCAAGACGCTTGCATGCATTGATAAAAGACCTTCATACACAAAAAGCACTCATTTGCAGTGTTTTTTCTCCAAATACTGTGCTGAAATTTCTAGCTGTAAATCATCACTATTGCTACCATAGAGATTTAGTTCACAGAGAACTACATTGTTTATTTTAAAATAAATCAGTAAGGTACACTAAATGTTCTGAACTTAAACTTGTGTACACATGCACAAAGGCATTCCTTGTTGGTTATTCTGTTGCCATATGAAGACAAGGTTATTAGGTTTGGAGTTTCTAGATTTTCATTGAAAGCAATTTCTTGCTTCATTTTTATCAGTAACTATCAAATTGCATGAATTATCTCCTTTGAAAATCCTGCATTGGTTAACATGACCAGCATGTCCATAGGCTAAATTGCAGAAAGATTAGGTTTTTTTAAATTGGAGGTTTCTTGCTAGTCAATTCATGGAAGATGAGTGATTAGTTATTGTTTAATTTTTTTAAAAAACACATCTAGTGCTCAGGCCCACGGCCTTGATAATTATTGTGTTTTTCTCAGCTGCCGTGTATTTTAATTTCTATATATGTTTTTGTTTCATCTTTTTAATATTGTTCCTCACCCTGACTCATTTGTTGAGATGGTGGCTGCATACATTGATTAAATAAATAAATTCAATACCATCATGCGGCTTAACTTGAAGCACAAAGAAACAATATCACCCTATGCATTAAGTGATTAAGTGGCTAGTATGATATAAAATTGAACTGATATTGAATAGTCTGAGTCTCTGAACATTTTTTTTTCAAAATGCGTTTGTTTTTCATGTGAGATACAGGGTTTTTTTTTCTTTTCAGCTGCCAATATTCTTTCCTCCCCAACACGGAAAGGGCAGAAAGGCACTCTTATTGGTTATTCGCCAGAAGGAATACCACTATACAATTTTATGGGCGATGCTTTACAACACAGCTCTCAGTCCTTGCCTCGATTTATTAAAGAATCACTGAAGCAAATTCTTGAGGAGTCTGACTCAAGGCAGATCTTTTATTTTCTATGCCTAAATCTGGTAAGATTGTCTTTAAAATAGTTAACCCTGTGTGAGTTTGAGAGAGAGAGAAATATATGAAATTACTTTTTTGTTATTTGGCATTGAGAATAAAACAGAAACCTCCATTTAAAGTAAATCTATCTGGAAGGGCCTGCACTGATCATATAGTCCAGCCTTACAATTTTAGATAAAAGATTGCATCTTAATGGAAGCTTTTCAAGGAAACCCCAGTTTCTCCATAGATAACTTGGTAAAACAGTTTTGTGTATAAGGACTGCAGTCAGAGACTAATTTTATTTCTCTGCATTTTCATATGAGTTAACTTCAAAAAAATGTATATATCCTTAAGGATCTAAGTCATCCATTTAGTCAGCAGTAAAACTAATGATAGTGTTTTACAGAACTATGTAAATGACTTGTGAAATAATCTGAAGGGCAGCTGCTTTTAAAACTGATGACACAATTCAAAAGCATTAGGTGATATGGCATGAGACATTGGTGTTCATAGGATATAAAGGGATGGGTGGGAAGGAAACACTAAAGTAAGTGTGTTTTATTCCTTTCCATTACTTTTGTATGTTCCTAGATAATATTAATCAGCTTCATCCAAGATTTGTACTCCAAAGTCCAGAATATGGTGGCTTACCCAAAAATTGCAACTGCCAAAACTGAACAAGAAGGAGCTCTATCTCAGTGTACAGAATTGATTGACTTGGAGTAGCACTTACTTTCTGTTTTCTCTTGGAAATAGGGTGATATTCTGTTCTCTTACCTGTTTCCTTGGCCACATTGTCCAACCATTGTTAAAAGCCTTTTTAAAAACATTTTTGATCCTGTCTTACACTGTGCATTTTAAATGTTCAGGCATAAAATTGCACATTGAAAAGAAATAATGGATCAGTGGATTGTTTTACTCTTATCAAAGCTAGATAAATTACTAAAAGGCAAAAGACTATAGAAATAGCACTGTAGATACTGCAGAAGCAATGGCACAGTGGTTAGAGTGCAGTAGTGCATGCTAACTCAATGTTCACTCCAGTAGTTTGATTCTGAGCGGTTCAAGGTTGACTCAGCCTTCCATCCTTTTGAGGTTAGTAAAATGAGGACCCAAATTGTTGGGGGCAATGGGCTGATTCTATAAACCACCTAGAGAGGGCTATAAAAGCACTGTGAAGAGGTACCGTATATTCCGGCGTATAAGACGACCGGGCGTATAAGACGACCCCCAACTTTTCCAGGTAAAATAAAGAGTTTGCCAGCCATGCATCTTGTAAGGTACCCGACGTATAAGACGACCCCCCACTTATCTGAAGATTTTAATGGGTTAAAAAGTCGTCATATACGCCGGAATTTACGGTATATAAGTCTTATTGCTCTTGCTCGATTGCACCATAGTGCTTCACAGCACACTGAGCAATTTACAAATATTAGCATATTGCCCCCAACAATCTGGGTCCTCATTTTACTGATCTCAGAAAGATGGAAGACTGAGTTAACTTTGAGCTGATCAGGATTGAACTCCTGGCTGTGGGCCAAGTTAGCCTGCAATACTGCATTTTAAACACTGTCCCACCATGGCTCAAAAGACAAGCAGTGAAACTTTTTTCTACATCTTTGTTTTAGTAGTTGTTGTGAAACAGAAATCATTCTCAGGTATAATTTTCTCTTTTATAAAAGTAAACACTTGAAATGCTTATTCAGAATATAATTTTCTTCCAGATTATACTTTGTAGAGTAGTATGTGTATCTTTGGTTTTTTTAAATTTTTCCCATCAGGTATGAATTTTGATATGTAACACTAAAATGAGTTTCATTTTCAAGGACAAAATTATTTTTTTATTTTTTTAGGCTTTTACATTTATAGAATTATTTTATGGTGTATGGACCAATAGTCTAGGATTAATTTCGGATGGATTTCACATGCTTTTTGACTGTTCAGCTTTAGTTATGGGTCTCTTTGCAGCGCTGATGACCAGATGGAAAGCAACCCGTATATTCTCCTATGGGTATGTATACTGAATAAGTTACAAAGATTTCTTAAAGGGTATAAAGACAAAGTTGTGAGACTAAAAGATAGGTAACTTACACCAAATAAACCTAATGAAAAGACTCAGTTTACACTAAAGTAAACAATGATATATTGATTTTGAATAATCACAATTTATGTATTGTCTTAAGACACTTAAGTTTTTTTATGCCATGGTTTACAAACCAGGAGAGGCAGACTGCTCCCAACTCTTAATTTTCCACAAAATACTAAATACCTGGTTCCTATCCAAAGCCTTGGGTTAGGATGGTGATTGAGCCTTTTTTAGACTTTTAGTTCTGTCTTCCGGTCAACTTTCTTTGTTTATTTTTATTTATTTATGAAACTAATACTGTTGCAGTATATTTATCATGAGTCAACCAGGGAAGATAATTATGTATGTGTTTTTGTCGTATTCTTTTTACTGAAGATTTTTAAATGCTCTTATTTTTGTTTGCTTTTCTGTTTGTATTTGTGAAAGGGGAGGTTGGAGTTTGTATTTTAACTTTAGGAATAGAATAATCTGTTTAAAAAAAGAATGATGGAGTTTCCAGTCCCAATTAGCACTGTTAAATAGGACTATCTGAAATCTTGGGTTCTCAGAATAGTTTGAAATATCAGCATATTCAGAACATCTCTCTGTATATTTTGTCTAGTCTTATTCCTTGTTTTCTCAATTGCAGGTTTGGCCGTGTGGAAATTCTCTCAGGTTTTATTAACGGCCTTTTTCTCATGGTAATAGCTTTCTTTGTCTTCACTGAGTCCGTGGCCAGACTGGTTGATCCTCCAGATATAGATACAAATATGTTGACTGTAAGTTTGGGAACTTCGTTTTCTATAATCTTTAAAAATACTGTTCTAAAGCATTTTTAAAATTCAGTATAAACAGGATTCACTTTTCCAAGCATTTCTGATGCTGTTAAGTTCATAGAACTTTCCATGACAATGAAAATAAATCACACTTAGCTGGCCTCAAAATTTTCAACCTCAAAATTTTTTAAATGGTGCTTTTCCTTCAGAGAAAAAGACGCGGGAAGTGTATAGAACTGAGGCTGGCAACTCAGAAAACCTTTATGTGCCAGAGCCATTGACATTTTACTACCTTTATGTGGCAGTAACACTGAAGTGTCTGTAAATGGGCATAAAGTGTCATGATTTTACCTTTCTTCATAGCAAAAAATGGACAGTGTTTTCTGTTGTTGGTAATGGCAGAGAAAATGCAACATTTACCCTTTTCTTCTCATGGAGATAAAAACAAAAGCTAGTGTCTACTTATTGCCTCAGTCAGAGGATTCAGAATTGTGCATTCTCAAAATGAAAGTTGGGGAGAATTACGTGAATAGTAAAGGAAAGAATAGATATCTGTTTATGTGCCCATGACCCACCTAATCTAAGATATTGCCTTCCCTCAATAAAAACTAAGGGGCTATTTATAATCAGCCTCTTTTAAATAATGTACAATAATAGAATAATCTATTATTCTTCATTCCATGTATGCAATGGTTGCCATGTTTACATCCATGTAATATATACATCCATGTAATATATAATTGATTCCACCCAATTTTTCTGTCCAGGCTGAACTATATATTGTGACATCTATTTCAGGTTTCCCCTGGTTAAAGGAATCTGTATAATAAAAATTAGCAACTGTTTCACAGTTTGCTAAATTCCATCTTCTCCTTTGTACTAAAACTTGAGACATAAGCAAGTTGGCAATTTGGGAACTTCTTGAATTTTTTTTTCATATTCTTCAATGTGTTGTTATTTTTGTATTTAGTCCTATATTGCTTATTGTTTGTTTTAATTATGTTTTTACCCCACTAATGCTACTTGAGGCATTTTGATTAGGTGGCCATTGTAAATTAAATGAATGAATCGATCAGTCAAGTTTGATGTTGGTCCACTGCTCTTATGAGTTTCCAAGGGGTACATCCATATATCATTTCCATAGTTAAAGGGAATTAGCTGATTCCAAATCTTAATTAGCATCAAACTCTGATCAATATTAACAATGAACATGAAAATGTACACAGCTAAGGAATTTCATACACAGCAGTACTGTAAACATAGTCTTGCATTCTTCCATCTGTTTCTTAGTTCACTGCAGAGTGAAAGATTGTAGTTTTGCATCATTGCATGAGAGATTCTTTATTCCCGTGAGTTACATAACAGCTAAGTTTTATCAGCACCATGATTCTCTGAATACAAAACATATTATTTATATTGCAATATATTCATTCTGTTTTAATTAAGAATTCTGTAATCTACAGGAAAAGGATAACCTGGAGAAGTTGCTTTGGGCTGGGTTCTTTGTTTTGTTAGGCATAATTAATAGCATTAAATAAAGTATAAACATTTCTTTGTTCTCCTTCATGCAGCCTGTTTCAGTTGGAGGACTGATAGTAAACCTTGTTGGTATCTGTGCCTTTAGCCATGCCCATTCCCATGGGCCTTCTCGAGGAGGATGCCATGCGCATGAGCACAGTCATTCCCATCACAGCCATGGTCATGGCCATGGCCATTCCCACAATGACCACGGGCACACTCATAATCATGGACACGGGCATGGATCGTTAGGAGGCAGCATGAATACCAATATGAGGGGTAAGTAGAAAGCAATTGATTTTTTATGACTTCAGTTTTTATTTACCATAGAATGACATATAAGATAATATAGCTTATTATAAGGAAAGGCATCCATCAGGAAGGGCATCCGGCCAGTAAACACTTACCTCTGTTCAGTCGCCCCAACTCTATCCTGAATTAAGGATTACAGGGTCATAAAAGATGTTTTTTTAATGACATACAAGATAAAGACCTTTGGCAAACCCCCTTGGATTGTGTGTGTTTATTGTTTTTTCTCATTTGTATCCAGTTCTTGTTATCTTTATTTTTTTTTTTATTCTTTATTTTTATTTCTGACTGTTTATTTTACGTGTGATCTGCCCATAATTATTGGGAGTTCAGTAGCATACAAATGTAATAAAGATTTTCTTAAAATAGATCATAAAAGTACCGTAAATTCCGGCGTATAAGACGACTGGGCGTATAAGACGACCCCCAACTTTTCCAGTTAAAATAAAGAGTTTGCCAGCCAT
>JANHFM010002182.1:224756-239702 GCA_032468115.1 Grayia smithii
GCGTATAAGACGACCCCCCATTTATCTGAAGATTTTAATGGGTTAAAAAGTCGTCTTATACGCCGGAATTTACGGTATTTTAGGATATCAGGTTTTAAAATCTAATATGGATCGATTAGAGTACATGATAGGAGTACCAATCTCTACTGTTCATGTCGCTTAACTGCTAAGTATATTAATGATCTATATTTCCTTTCCCACTCCAGGAGTGTTTCTACATGTCTTGGCAGATACCCTTGGCAGTGTTGGTGTTATCATATCAACAATTCTCATTCAACAGTTTGGATGGTTGATAGCCGATCCACTCTGTTCTCTATTTATTGCTACGCTGATTTTTCTCAGTGTTATCCCTCTAATAAAAGATGCTTGCCAAGTACTCTTGTTGAGACTGCCTCCAGAACATGAAAAAGATCTGCATATGGCTTTAGAAAAGGTTAGAAGTAACAGTGCCTATAATTTCAAAATACAAATGCATTTTTGGAAAGCATAGTATTGAAAAGTATTACAGAATATTTATTACTCGTTATCCTGTGTTTTTTAACAGATCCAGAACATAGATGGTGTCATCTCCTATAGAGATCCTCACTTCTGGTGTCACTCTGCTAATGTGGTGGCAGGCACAATACATGTACAAGTAATGTCAGAAGTAATGGAACAGAGAATAATACAGCAGGTACCTTAGTATATTCATTTGTCATGAATCTTCAGTTCTCACACATGACTTTCTCTAGATTAGTGAAATGTCAGTTGCCAATAGTACAGCCAAATGGTAAAACCATCTTTGTGATAACTTCTTCTGAAAGTTGTTCATTGTTTTCAATTAGTAGAATGTTTAAACTGGCAGGTAATTTTAACATGTCTTGCATGTAACTCCCCTTTGTGTGCATTGTTGAAGGCAATCTTGGTCTGGGGATTATTCATTTTCAAAGTTATTTCCAAGCCTCCAGAAGTTTCCAATAGGTGTAGCAGTGATAAGATGACTTAGATGAGGCAGGGATGGAACAGTGGACCACTTTACCCATTTTTTACATTTAAAAAAAATAACATATATGTAATTTGCATAATGCATTTATTTTTCTATTCCTTTCTATTCCTTCCTTCCTCCTTAAAAAAAATGATGCTGAGATTGATCAGTACAGTTCCAGTTTTGCTTGTGTCTTTGGCACAATGTGCTTTCACTGTAGGTTTTGTGCATATTATGCCAATAGAAAAAGTAGAATCCCAGGTAAAACGTGCTGAGAGAACAAGTCATTCCTCTGCTAGCCAGAAAGAAGCTTTTAAAGAAAATACGTTTTTCACATGCAGAAGATTTACAGCATAGTGATGGAGTAATATTTCTTGTCTAAGGGCAGTTATTGTCCTTAGATCTTCAGAGTTTTGCTAAAAATTTGTGTTTTACTGTTCATTTTTTGTTTAGGTATCAGCTGTTCTCAAAGATTCTGGTGTTAACAATTTGACTATCCAGGTGGAAAAAGAAGCTTATTTTCAGCATATGTCTGGCCTCAGTACAGGGTTTCATGATGTCCTTGCAATGACAAAACAAATGGAATCCATGAAGTACTACAAGGATGGTACTTACATCATGTAATTTGGAGTTCACATCTGTCGATTTCACTACCTTCATTATTTCATCAAGAGAATTTGCACATAAATGTACAGAATTTTTAGACAAACTGTTATATACCTTTAAAACCAGATCAAGAGGTTTATAAAAATGTGGGACACCTAGGACATATACTGTATATGTGGAAATAATGGCAATGTAAAATATTGTATTTGGTGTCTTATTAAACTGATTTTGCTATATGAATGTGGATGAGCACAAATGTATTGTACACTTTCTCCAAAAAGGAATAATGAACAATTCTCTTCCATGGCAACCTAAAATTGTTTTCATAAGCTTTGAAAAGGACATTAGCAGACTCCATAAAAAAGTCTTCAAAGTTATTTTGAAGTTTTGCTGCTATATGTGAACTTACACATTGAGTGCAAATATTTTTAAAAACATTAAATACAAATGTACATTTTTATATTAATTCCATTTCTGTATACAATCCTATTTTCTAAGGACGGCTTTTTTAAATGAAGGAAAATAGATTCTGCTATAAAAATATTGTCAGGTGAATTTTTTTAGAAGGAAAAATCTCTGGTAACCACAAATCAAGGAGGGAAAAATATTTCTTTGTTTTTGCACTTCTGTGTTCCTTAGTTTGAACCACTGTGTAAAATAAATACTTTATAATTTTTATAAGTATCTAATGAAATTATTGCATAAATTACAGACTTAAAACTAGAAAAATTCAGTGCCAATTGAGTTTTCTGCCTTGAGTCATTTGTCCCTGATTATAGTAATCAAATAGAAAATGATACTGCAAGTGCAATTTTCTATAGAATTTTAAGGAGCTATAAAGTTCCTCTAAAATGGCATAGAATATTTAGACAAATTCAATACTTGTTATGGCAACACATTGAAACAAGCAGAATTGGTGGTTGGAAACAGAACATAGGACTGGGAAGGATGTTTCTTTATTTCAGATGTAACAAGAATGAGATCAATAAAGGATTAATTTCCCTTAAATATAATTGACCCTTTCAGTATTTCAAATGATGGAGGCAGTTGTCTATATGTATCAAAAAAATTGTCCTTAATTATGCCCCTTACAATAATGAACAACATTTCAGCTTAATATGATGCAGTTTGTCTTCCCCATCACTCTAGAGCTATGAACGTTGAACAAATGTGTAGACAACATTATGTCTATATTGAATCTTATAGTTTGTCCAGAGTCAAACATAATATTTTGGTAAGCAAACTGAGTAAATATAACCCAAGCCATTACAGCAGATGGCACCATCTAACAAACCCAATTCACTGCCACAGCTATAGCACAGTTGGACCTGAATGAGAAGAAATCCAAGGGCTGTTGATTAGGCTGGAAAGAAGTGTCCTAGAAGCAAACACTGGCAATGCATTTTCATGTTGCTAGTAATCAAATTATATGAATACTTCTTACTAGAAATCAAGCACAATTTGAAGGAATCTTTTGACCAGCAGGATAAAAACCTCAAAATGCTAATTACTTGTTTCTACTCAAACTGAGGTTTGTAGGAGTACAATGTCCTCAGTCACAGTTTTCTTTATATGTTGGCCACGGCTACACAAGACCCTCCGCTCCTTCCACCACGACCTAAAGACTGCTGTTTTCAACATCCTGGCTGATTCGATGAAGGGTGTTAATTTATTTTTAATTCTGATTTTAATTTTATTTTTATTGATTTTAAATTGTATATTGTATTTTTAACTTCTGTGAGCCCTCCCTACAACAGTCATCATCCAACATAACCATTGCTTATTGGAAACAAATAACTGCTTCAATAGCTCCATAAAAACAGTAGCAGTTTAATGACATGAAATCAACAGGTGTCATACATTGACAATATGGCAGCCTATTGACTACCAAAGGCTTTTAAGGGGCCTAAATTTTGAATCCTATCTTCACCTGGGAATAAGCCAGCCTGAAGTTTACTTCTGAGGAGGCATTCCTGGGATTGTGCTGTTTGTTACCTGGAAATTTAGCATACCATTAGATTTTAACAGGACCATTTCTTTTCAATCTCACATATAATAAAGTAATATCAAGATGTTATTGATCAATAAAACCTAAGAATATCTGCCTTCTATATATTTTGGTGTGAAAATATTATTACTGTTTGCCACCAAGTTAATTTTTTCACCATTCAAGTAGAAGAGACTTAAGATGCTCAGTATGTTTCAAGTGAAGCTGTTGACTGTAAGAAGGGCCCTCAACTGCAGACCTGGGGCTAGGAAGAACTCAGCCTGCTGGGAAACACAGTTTCTCTAAAACAAAGACGAAGCTGCTAGTCCTCACGCTGCAAAAAAAGTAAAGGTCATAAAAAGACCTTTATGTTATATCGGACAGAAGGATATGATTATTCTACTTCTCTGTGCTGCTTATACTTATAGGGTAAACTATATAAATGGAGGATGACCAGATCAATCTGGATCGTTTTAAAAGTACGAGTTGAGGGAATCTACAGGGTGAGATTACGGTAGCTAGCCCTATTGCATTTATCAAGACAAGAAGCAAGGAGAGAAAAGTAAGGAGAGAAGCAACCTAGAAAAGGAGAAACTTCCTAACAGAACAAGTGGACTGGATAGCCATTGATCTGGAATATAGTAAAGCGTCTCCTGCTTAAGCAGGGGATTGCACTAGCAGACTTCCAAGTTCCCTTCCAAATCTGCTATTCTGTTATTATTAACTCTGGCCCAATAGTTTATCTCTCAGCTTAACGTGCACCATTGCTGAGACAGTAAAATTTCTGGCTTTTCTATATAAGTAACCTCTATGTGAAAATAATATCCATCCAAAAGCCCTCTTTTTCATCTACAATTTAACATCTCTATGACCAGCAAAGATGCAGTTGCTCCAACAGAAACGTGCAATCATAGAGATACCATAGGTGCTGATTGTCTGACGATTATACACGTTTACATTTATGGGAATCTAGTCGGGAATTGGGAAAAGAGGTTCAGCTGTACTTACGATGATGCACTTCATTGTACTGGTTTACTAAGATACACCAAATTTCAAACTGGCACATACGATGATCGTAAACGAAACAGACCTGGGGTTTTAATAATTTTCAAAAGAACCCTACTTATTTTTGTAGGCAGTGGTCTATTATTTGTATTAGAAGAACAACTGATCTTTTCCAAAAATTTCTTAGTTAACATATGCTTAACATAATTTAAGTTTTCAAAGCGATGATCGATCGCAACTTCCACCACAAACTTCCCACCCTCCTAGTAATAACTTTTTCTTTCCCAGCTGAGCAGTAAACTGAAGGACATGTGACCCAACCTGCCAATCCTCTCTTAACCACGCCTTCTTTTTCGAACTCATGGAGGAATCAACCTTCCGTAGTCGTAGAAACGCATTTAGAATAGAACGCTGCGCGGCCAATGGAAAGAGGCGGAAACTGAAAATCAGCCAATGAGCGCAGCCTGGTGCGAGTTTTAAACTTGCAGCGGCAGGCAAAGGGGATATCGGACTCGTGCAGTAGCAGTAATCGGCTGTCTTTTGGTCTTGGGCGTGCAAGGGAGCGATTCGGAGCAGACGGGTCGTGAGGATCTAGGAATCCAGCCTAGGCCATGGCTTTGCGGATTACCCGGGTATGGAGGAAATTGCCTGGGGGGTATCTTTAAGCCGGTATTGCACGTTAGGATTTGTAGGAGCCTGGCGGCCATTTATGCAGAAACTCTACCTAACTTAACGGGGGAGACCTTTTGGGCATCATGGGTTTTACTTGTAAATAAATCTGCTTCAAAGATCAGTTGTGCTAGTTTTGTCAATGGTGAAGGTGCGGTAATGGAGCGAGTTAGAAGGCGGTGTGACAAATACACTTCGTTGTTCCTCTCTCTTTCTGAGGTTCTTGTAGTTGAACGGAGAGGTCGAGGTAGCCCGTTTCGATGGAAAAAGCGTCACCTTGCCTTGTTAAACGTATATAATTGAATCCTACTCCTAAAGTATAACAGGGGTTTTTGCCCCATACAACTACTTGAAAGTAATATGTAGCTTTCCTTCCCAGTTCATTATACTACTGTGTACAATATTTCTGAATGTTCTGTCACTTAAATGTTTTTTGTTTTGTTTTTTGGTAGAACACAAAGGTCAATGCTGAGAAAAAACCCAAACCTGCAATGGCCCTCAGTAAGCGAGGGATTGCTGCTAGCAAGCCAGCTTTGAGGCCTAGGACTGCTTTGGGAGACATAGGCAACAAAGCTTGTGAGCCACAGTGTAAAGACGTAGTGAAAAAGGTAATCATTTCTTTGCTTTTTCTTTATCCAATAATACAGTAGGAGTTAGTTAAAGTTAGTAAATTCTGCTTATTCCTATCTTCTGTTTTTTTCCCTTCCCACACCACTTTCCCACTTAGGAAATGTTGAAGCCTACAGTCACGGACAAAGTGACTACGCGGAAAATCACAAAACCTACTGAAAAACCAATTGAACCTGTGAAAGAAGAAAAGCTAATTCCACAACACGTTAAGGTATTAGTTTGTAAATAAGTGCTTAAGGATCATGGGTAATTAGGAGCAAAGACTTTTCATTTAGGTTTGTAAACCTGTAGTTGTTACTTGTAGGCTGGAAGCATGGAGTTTTAAATTTTTTATTTACTTTTAATGTAATCTTGATAAATGTATCTTTTATGTACACCGAGAGCATATGCACCAAGACAAATTCCATGTGTCCAATCACACTTGGCCAATAAAGAATTCTATTCTTATTCTATTTACTTTTAATAGGTTGCAATTTCAAACTTGTTTAGGCTTTATATATAGGTTGCAAAATTTCAAATGATCTCTAGATGGCAGTGGACAAATATGTTAGCCCTGATCTAGCTATGATAGGCAAAACCATTTTGGCTAAGATTCTAGGTTTAATTCTGGTTTAGAATGGTATTCCTAATTACCTAACAATCTTTATTAATTTATGAATTTTATTCTGGACTTATTTCTATAGTGATTTTGTGGAAAATTTTACTTTATCTTACATTAAGTCATTTGATGCCAGTTGAGATGGAATACAAAAATTCTTAATCTGCAATCAAGAAATCAATTGCTTTGCTCATAATCAAGTGCCACTTTGGATAGTGAGATGGGTGACATACATTGACAATATACATTGACCTTGCAGAGGCATTTTGTATAATACATCTAGTCAGAACTGCTTTTTCTCCAACAATATTACATTTTCAATCCATTGCACAATTAGGGCAGAGCCAATTTTAGCATCTCTATCCTTCAATTTCTTGAAAGATTCACCTTTCAATTTACCTCTGATCTACAACTGTACTTTAGATCCTTGGTATAAAATAAGGCTTAATAGTATCAATAAAACATGGATAATGAACAGAGGTTTTATATTTGCATGTCCATAAGCAACATCATTGACCCAACTAATGAATTTAATTATATCTACAGTCACACATCTGGAAGTACATAGGTGAAACATCCATAGGAAATAACTGCAACTTCAGTCTATGAAACGCTAACAAATGCATCCTTAGGGACACATGATGTAGCCTTTTCCTGGCACAATGTTTCTGGGTCCAAAGAAGAATGTTCTGAATTAATCAAAAATATGCTACATATTTTTTTCCAACATTGTGGGTTAAGTACTAAAGATAATATCTTTCCTTATAGTTGGAGTCTCTATCCCCAAGCCCCATGGAAACATCTGGCTGTGCTCCAGCAGAGGACGTATTATGCCAGGCATTCTCGGATGTACTGCTTGAAGTGAAAGATGTAGATACAGATGATGTCTCTGATCCAAACCTTTGCAGTGAATATGTGAAGGACATCTACAACTACTTGAAAGTTCTTGAGGTTGGTTTAAAGAGCTAATCAGGCCTGACATATGGCCGTGGAATTAAAACTACTTTGTAAGGTATTTTATTACAAATGCTAGCTTTCTGTTGATAATTATCACATCTCTAGCACAATTTCTGAAATATCACTAAACATCTAAACTGGGGATAATTTTAAAAATCTTGGTTTACCTGTAGTTTAAATAAACTACAAGTAGCTATGTTTACATGTAGTTAGTGTCGAGCTATTAAGCTAATATTAATCACTGAACTATATGAGAGCACAAGATGGTAGCTTGTTCTAAAATTCAGGTGATTTAACTAGGGAAAGAAGCTAAGAACTTTCTCCACAATCTAGAGGGCTTCATATTGGGAGATATGTCTAATCAAACTGGACAATGACAGAACATAATTATAGAGGTGGAAATACATAATCTAACATCCTGCATGTTTCTGTTCCTTACAGGGTCAGCAATCAGTGAAAGCAAACTACTTGGCAGGTCAGGAAATTACTGGAAATATGCGGGCAATCCTTATTGACTGGCTTGTGCAGGTTCAGATGAAATTCAAACTGTTGCAAGAGACCATGTACATGACGGTTGCCATAATAGATCGGTTTCTTCAGGTAAGAAAAGCTGATCAAAGAGCTCATTCCAAATTTGAACAAACAGAATAATGAGAACTCTCCACTGAATTTTAGCTTGCTTAAGTAATGTGGCTTCTTTGAAACCAAGATATGAATGTTAATTTAGAGATTTCCATTGTATAAACCTTTCTCTTGAGTAGTAGCTTGGCTCACCCGCAGCATTTTCCTTTCATTGCTATTACCAGGAGCTGAACAAAACATACACTCTAAAATTCCTCTGCAATCAACATGTGTCTAGCTAATGAGAATGAGTAGCCTGACCATTGGATATAGTTGGTCCTCAACTTACAACCACATTTGGGACCAGAATTTACATTGCTAAGCAAGAAGGTTATTTGAATCCTACCTGATTTTACAAACTCTTACTTTTATTAAGTGAAATTTTATTAAGTGAAACAATAGGAGTAGGCAGAGCTGGGAGTGATTAAATTAGTCATCAGCCTAGAGTTGTTACATTCCCACAGTCTAAATCTAACTCCTTGAATTCTGTTGACCCTTAACTTGCACCAGTTTAGTGTACAATTTTAATTGTCTAGATCCTTGTGAGGCTTGAGTAAAAAATCTTCTGAACTGCAACCTTAATGTATGGTCCTGATTCTCTGCACTTGATCACTTGTAAGTTGATGACTACCTATACAAACACTCTTAAACTTGTTCTGCAATTAACCTAAATGTTTTTATCCAATGACAATGAGTGGCCTGATCAAAGAATACCATATTGGGACAGCATAAGCATTATTTTTCAATATTTCAGAATGTTTTTTAAAAATAACTGATGGGAACTCTCTTACAGAATAACAAAGTAGCCAAAAGGATGCTACAACTGGTTGGTGTAACAGCCATGTTCATTGCTAGCAAATACGAAGAAATGTTTCCACCAGAAATTGGTGACTTTGCCTATGTGACAGATCACACTTACACCAACCTACAAATCAGGCAAATGGAAATGAAAATCTTAAGATCACTGGATTTTAACCTTGGTCGCCCTCTTCCACTGCATTTCCTAAGGAGGGCATCAAAAATTGGAGAGGTAATGCACTTTTAAATATTGAAACTGGAAAATATGTTCTTCCTAATTGCCTATTTTTTATGAATGTTCTTATTTTGATATAAGTAGAATTCTAATTGTAAAAGCAGAGTTAACACAATGGTATATAGCGATGGCTGCTGTTTTCCAGTGAAAGGTACTTAAAAAGATTTTGGTTTTTTTCTCTTTACATATATGCAATTAGAGAAAATAACTTGATGCTTTAATCTTATGCAATGTGTTATAAAAGACTTATTTAATGAGATTTGTAGGACAAAGAAGATAACATCTTTATTCTGATTATTTTAGGCAGATATAAATCAGCATTCATTGGCAAAATACCTGATGGAACTTGCACTAGTGGATTATGAAATGGTACATTATCCTCCCTCCCAGATTGCAGCTGCAGCTTTTTGTTTGTCTAATAAAGTTCTGGAAGAGGGAGAGTGGGTAAGTCACAGAACCGTAACTTAACAAAGAAAAAGATTCAGATAGTCCTTATTTAGTGACCGACTGTTTTAGTGACCTTCACAGTTATGATAGTGATGAGAAAGTAACTTTATGCTAAGTCCTTGCATTTATAACCTTTGTAGGTTTGTAAAACAAAGGAAAACTGAAATAAGATCATAAGCAGTTTCACTTAACATCCAAGCTGCTGCTCTCAGATAATGCTTGAAGTAATTTCTGTTGTTCAGGTGTTACTGAAACAGATTAGCATGATGGAGAAATTTGAATTGGAAAGGTATAGTTCACTTTTTCTCTGCTATAAAGATCTTTAAGCAAACCATTACTTGGTCCTGATATACCTAAAATGTTCAGTTTGCTATTAATAGAAGGCTCTCAAAAATAGGATAATGGAAGGTAGCTCTTTGGAAAACCAGAAGATCTTCAGAATCTTTAATTTATAAATTTACCTCTTGCCTTTAGACGCCAATTCTTCAACACTACCTGTATTATACTGAAGACACTCTTATTCCTGTGATGCAGCATATGGCAAAGAATGTGATGTTGGTAAACCAGGGCCTTATAAAGCACATGGTAAATATATCCACTTGCTTACTTGTACTGACCCTTATTTAAAAAGCACAAGGGAAGGGCTGTGAATTAAATAATCCCCCAGCATCAGGTCTCTAGCTCAGTGTAAGAATCCAAATCAAAACTTCATTATATGGCTGCCTATCCTTTGCTTGAGGGGTAGGAATGGGAACCTGCCATCTCTGCTTAATTCCACTATCCTCTATTAAGAAAGCTTTTTATCAAAGTAAATTGGCTGATCAAAGTAATAATCACTTTGTAATTTATAGCAACTATTGCAATTCTATAAGGTAATGTAGTATAGTGCCATGAACACCAATTTACCTATAGAAAACTCTCAAGTGTCCCTGTCAGAATATCTTTATTTGTAAGAATCTAAGGCCCAAATGGCTTCATAGGCATTCTGAGAAGATAAATATTTCATTATTTGAAAGTACCCCATCTGAACAGAAAACAAAGATACGATGGGACAAGCGGAACCGTGTAGAAAATATTTTTCCCCCAAGCCTGGAACAAACCAACCACCAGGCTTCAGATGACCAATGGGGTCATTAGAACAAAATCCCAGAGTGCTTTGGTGGTTCTGTATTTTAGACAAAATAATGTCCAAATAGAATGAGTAGAGAAAGACTGGTATATATTACTCCCTCAGTGGCTTCCTGAGTAGCTCTTTCTTAGCCTCCCAGTTTTCATGGCACACTTTTTCTACCTTTGACCACCATAGCCATCACTGACAAAGAATCCATCTTGGCATGTCTCACTGTCTGCCCACATTGTCCTTGCATCTGTCCTCCTCCTTTGCTGCTGCTAATGCTTTTGCCTTTTCCCCCACTCTTCTATCCCCAGTTCCCAAATCACTTCTGCCTAGTGGAACCACACATTGTTCCAAGCTTGTCAAAAATGTTCTAGCACACGTGTATCTTCTTTCAAACATGGACCACCCCAAAACAGTTCCCTAGTGGGAAAACAATCTTAAGTAATGGGCTGTCTTTTTTGCCTTCTAGAGAATGAGCACAATAGGTTCTCTTTCTTCTGGCAGCCATTTTGTACCTAAGAAGTTACTATGCTAGTCATTTCATAATTGCAATACATTTTTTAGGATTTTCAATTTTCTGATTCCTAGGACATTTTTTTATAATATAGCAATACAGTTTTATCTATCAAATATTTAAGAAATGCTGATTAGGTAGCTCATATGGTTTTTATATATTCCTCAACATCTGTTTGATAAATGGGCTGCCTTAAACAGTCAGTAAAAATGTTAATGAAATTTTGCTCTAGAACAAAGTATCTCATAATGAATCACATCTTTCTCCCTAGACTATCAAAAATAAATACGCCAGCAGCAAGCATGCCAAGATTAGCACCCTTCCGGCATTGAATTCTGCAGTCATACAGAATATGGCTAAACCATTGTTGAAATAAATATAATTTAACTGTTTGGACAAAGTTGACACCATGTGTCACTGTTGTGTGTGTATATAATATATTCTCTTAAAGTTTTTAATAAACTTCCTTACTTTTACTTCAACTGTTGTCATGGTCTACTTAATATTTTGTCAGATATTAAACCTAAAATAAAACTAGGATATTGGAAGCTCATGCCTATATAATCCGTTGAATAAAGACCAGCAAACAGAAAAAAGTTCTCGTTTATTTTCTGAGGGATTTTTCATTATCTATATTCTGAAGTAATAAGAATTACAATGGCCATTCCCAATTACTTGTTTTAGTGAATACATAAAATGGATACGATACTAGATATGTGTTTAGATACATCAATATTGTCATATGAAACAATACAGGAAAAATTAACTTTCAGAATAAGTTAATTTGTTGACAAATTATGACCTAACAAACCATCAGAACTAGTAAAATGTTGTTGTAACTCAAATTCAATAAATGATGTATCATATGTTTACTGTAAGCTATATTTTGTGTTTATATATAGCATGGTTTTATAAGGAAACTGATTTTTAATATGAAGAAACTTAATAATATACAGCATCTTAAGCGTAAGAAAAAATATTTTCCGTTATTTAATAAACTTTACATCTAGTCAGGACATTTGAAGGGTTTTGTTCTAGGTTATCAGAGCTTTCACGCCCTAAAATGGACATTTTTATTTCTGATTAATCATAGTTGGAAATGAACTTTTCCACAGCTTTTACTTCCATCGTTGTACGTTGTCAGTGGTACTCTTTGTAGCTCATTCATAAACTGTCAATATAATGGAAAGTAGAATATTAAAACTAAGTGTAGGTTTTTGCTTTCAATTAAGTTTAAATGTGCTAAACTATGATCCAAATAAACCAGATTTAGGCAAGTTGAGTTAAATATCAATTTAACTGAATTGATTTTATTTAATATCCTGCTTTTTGTTCAAGAACACAGCATTCCCTTTTATTTTCCACAAAACTGTGAAGTAGCTGGGCTAAGGAAGTTCTATGGCTGAAAGTAGACTTTAACCTCTTCTGTTCATTATATTACACCAAGCCTACTTCCAGCAATGCTTGATCTTAAGTTTTCTGATCACATTAAGCCTAGTTCTCCATTTAATGCATGTTTTGAATAGGCATATCTCCCAGGCTCCTATTTTTCACATCACTGGTTTTCTGAAAATTCAAATTGTAGCTTGACCTTGCTTTTTTTTTTCAGAGCATCCCAATCATGCAATTATCAAAGTAAAGTTATTAGCCTTGATCTCTTGCCAACCTAGAATATTCATAGGGCAATATGGAGTGCAGGTTTGTCTATTTAAGCTGTCAGACACTTTAGCATCTCCAGACCAAAACTGATGCTTTTCAAACCATGATTTTAAAGTCTCTTGAATAGTTGGCTTATTTATTAAATTTCTGTAGCCATCATATTAAGCACATAACTCTTGGTGACTTACAATACAAAACAATATAAACAGGTGAAATCCAGCAGGTTCTAACAGGTTCTGGAGAACCAGTAGTGGAAATTTTGAGTAGTTCAGAGAACCAGCAAATACTACCTCTGGCTGGCCCCAGAGAGGTGGGAATGGAGATTTTGCAATATCCTTCCCCTGCCACACCCACCAAGCCACGCCCACAGAACCGGTAGGGAAACATTTTGGATTTTAACCCTGAATATAAAGCACATGCATACAGACACAAACAGCCAGCACTATAATGCGAAAGCCAAGGTGTCTACACAATCTTCAGGCACAAATTCACAAGTCTTAGGTTCCACTAAATCTGGTCCCAATTCCTGGGAGAAAAGCCAAGTTTGTGGTGCTGAGTTGGCTGTCTATTTATCCAATTAGGTGACATCAGTACAAGCAGGAGCAACTTCATTCATTTGGGAGCTATTCCATTAAGATATACAACAGTGAAGGCACATTTTGGCCCTTCAAGGTGTCATTGTTTCACTGAGATGATCCTCAGAATGCCCACCCTGCTAGAACTGGTGGTATGGAATCTCCTCAGTGATAACAAATTTGTAGCTGGTTGTCTACAAAACAGTCCTTGTCTGGGAACCAATTATTCCATTAGTAATAGTGTTATGCGTATTACAAACCTCTGGAAACTCAGTGTTAATCTCTACACAGCAATTACTCTAGAGTTGTGTTAAAACTATTTACTCTCCCACCTTGAAAAATTACACAACCCCAAAAGAGCTTTTTGTGTGAGTTATATTTATTTATATTTACCATGTCAGAAATTACAATGTTGATGCATTTGTAGAATATTAAATCAGGTGAAAATATAGATATTTCATGAAAAGAATTTCTTAACAAAATAATGACATTGTTTTAATTTTTTGCAAATGTCTCCAATATCTAGTAAACGGTTTTGATTTTGTAGAACCCCAGAGGTGCCTTTCAAGATCTAGAAATTCAACAGCCTCCCCAAATACAATATAACTTTCTGTAAACATGGGTTTAATATTAAGAAATCACTCCTAAACCATCTAATTCGGAAGTGTTACCAAATGCGATGGCATGGCAATCCTGTCGGAAGCACCAAGGCTCTTCCAGGTTGAAAGGATCAGCCGTTGCCCGGAGGACAGCCAGTTAAGAGAGCTCCTTTCATGTCTCCATTAAAGTAACAGTAACAGACTTGGAAGGGACCTTGGAGGTCATCTAGTCCAACCCCCGGTCACGCTGGATACCTGTACTAGGGATTCGTACCACCGAACTGCTGTGTCCACTGACGTGGTACCTATCTACTCACGAATTCACACGCTCGAATTGTCTATGGAGATTCTCAGTCATCCAAGTCATGATTGTCCCAAAGATGCCTTTTTTTTTTCCAAGAGCCAACTGGACTTTCTTGGGTTGTTTGTTTGTTTTTGAAAGACGTTTCACTTCTCATTCAAGAAGCAAAGGTGTTTTTTCAAGAGGCAACTGGACTTTCTGGTTTCTCTGGACATGAAGCTTCTTGGATGAGAAGCGAAACGTCTTCAAAAGACAAAACCAGAAACTCCAGTTGCCTCTTGGAAAAATCACCACTGGGGCAACACTTTCGAATTGTACTAAGCTCCACAAGAGCTCTGAGAGAACGATCGGAGCTCAGCCCCGACCCAAGGCAACACTCAGGAGCCCTCGATCGCGGGGCTTGCTGCTTGCCCGTCGTCCTAAGCACGTGAACCACCGTGTTTCTTACTAAAGCGATATAAATTCTCTCCCAGCGAAAGATTTAGGATTGCAGCTCTGCATAAAGAATTTTCCCCTAGTTTTAATTTATTCCTGCTGTCTTTTGGGACTCTGCACCGCTTTCCTTTGGGGAAACCCAGACGCTCCATAGACAGAAATGCCGCCTCCAATACTCTATTCCAGGGGTCTCCAACCTTGGCAACTTTAAGCCTGGCGTACTTCAACT
>JANHFM010002182.1:281033-292633 GCA_032468115.1 Grayia smithii
GGCTGGGATGCTCACTGACCCCCCTTCACCCGGGGGGTCAGCATATTGCCGGTGGGGGCAGCCGCTGAACGCCGCCCGACAAAACAAGCAGTAGTGCCGGCAGCCCTCAAAAGGGGCTGTCTTCGGCACCGGAAGACAAGCAGGAAGTCGAGTATTTGCATTTATTGAATATACTCTTTTTTATTTAAAGTTCAGAAGAGAAATTCCTCATCCCCACAGTTCCCACATTCAGATTGGGAATAGACAGTAAAACCTGTATTTTATATATTCCCAACAATACATAAATATAATACATTTTTGAGAAGGATCAGGACATAATTTGCTAAACTGATATGCAAAAATATGAGATGTGTTTTTTTTCCATCCAGGGTTACCCAAAAAACTGGTTTTTTGACAACTGTGGGAAATGAGGATCTTTAACATTTCTGCTGCTATGATATCTGAAAAGACCAAATGGGAGAACTGGGAGAAGTCAATTAAAAATACGAGAGAGCTATGTTTGTAAATGTTTGTAATATGTATGTAGTATTTCAATACATAATAACCATGTATTTTATTACTTTTTCTAAAAAAAATTAAAAAAAAAAACAAAAAAATGATGTACTGAGTAAAAATGTTTTAAGTATAAATACATGAACAGTCAGCTGAATGAATCGGAAAATTATAAATTGCAAATGCAAGGATTAGAAATGAAACTTTTTTTTTTTCCAAATATCCCTGTTAGGCACACAAGGCCAAAATATTTTGTTCTAACAATATGCTTCAGTATATAGGATAAAGCTACTTGCTGCTTGAGAAACCAGACTACCAAGCAGAAATTCAAACACTTTGAAGACATGATGTTGAGCAGATGTTGAATTAAAAAGTATGTCAAATTTTTAAAAAAATGGGTTGAAATAAAGACATAACAATGAATAACATGAACAAAATCAAAGAGATTACTGCAATGTCCGTGGAAAAAACTGTGGACTTATTTATTTCATAATTTTATGCTTCCCATTCAAAACAAGGAACAAAAACTTATAGTTACAATAGGTGCATATATCATTTTGGATCACTGAGTCTTCAAAGCATTCTTAAAGGCCAGCAGATTCAGGAATTTGCAATGTGGGGAGGCAAAGAGGTTATTCGATGGGTCAGATTCTGGGGGGAAAAAAGCATGGTAACTGGAGATAGATGGTTCCACAAACATCCAGAAGCCATTAGTGATGTTACATGAGGATACTTAGGTGGACTAACTGCAGCTTCTGAGTAGTTTGCAAGGGCTGTCCCAGGTACAATGCAGTAGTGTAGGTGAGAAATTAGACATGAGTGACTGAATAGCAACCCCAAATTCAGGAATGTGAAAAGTTGGGATATAACCTCTGATCACCTTTTGCAACCTTCTGACAAGCAATGTCAATTGGGAAGCCAGATTCACTTAACAACTGTGATACTAACTTAACAACTGCAATGATTTTCTTAACTGTGGCAAGAAAAGAAACTATGTAAAGAAAAGGTCATAAAATGAGTCAAAACTCAATTGTCTCACTTAGCAACAGAACTTTGGGGCTCAATTGTGGTTGCAAGTGGAGGACTATCTGTATTACTCCTTAACATCCTTACATTTACTTATAACCCATTCTAATAATATGAAATTCTAGTATTTCCCACTGCATTCACCTATTTCCTTACCTGCTGTCTAGTCTGAGCTGAACATTAGTTTTACCTCTAAGAGGGGCTTTCGAATACTTCTGCTCAGTGGTGGGCTGCAATCAGTTTAACAACCGGTTCTGTGAGCGCGCACTTTGGGCATGCCTAACACACTTGAGCGTAGTGTTCAAAATACAGCAATTTGAAGCTCAGCTCTTACCATCTAAGGCAGCTCCAGTAAGTAGAACAACGGAGGCGTGGAAATCAGCTGTGCCGCGGGGGCAGCTGATTGTTGGAACTACTGATTTGCCCAAACTAGCAGCAGCCCACCACTGCTTCTGCTACATTTCTTAGGTCTATAATACGCTTTTATAGTTACTCTTTAGAGCAGTGTTTTTCAAACTTGGCAACACGGCTCGTTGGGGAATTCTGGGAGAATTCTTCAAAGTTGGCAAATTTGAAAAATACTGCTATAGAGTAACAAACCATAGAGTTACCCTGTCTTCAATGTGCCCCTGGCCCCCTCTCCAAAGTTCTGAATGATTATATCCCCCAATTTCATGTACTTTTTAAACAGCACATAGGAAAACAGAACACCGTGGGCATCAATGGCCAACAACTTAGGTGTCAAACAGGATGAGTCCATATTCTTCCCAATAGGAAGAACCAGTTAACACAAGTACTTATTGCTCCTAAAGCCTAATTTCACCAGGAAGATGTTCTATGCAGTGTTTCTTAATGTTAACATCTGTAAACTTCAACACCCAGAATTCCCAGATCTTTGTGGACTTCAACTCCCAGAATTGCAAAAGTTGAGAAACATTGCTCTAGACCAGGGGTGTCAAATTCAAGGCCCGTGGGTCAGATCCGGCTCATGGGGACACCATGGAAACAGCGAAAGACGGACCCATGGGGCCTCTACCAGCAAAACGGAGCTTCTGAGGGCTGCAGTCAGCCAGTTGCAGTCAGTTGCAGCCAAAAACGGAGTTTGCGAGGGCCATGGTCGGCCCTCCAGAGCTCAGGTTTTGCTGGCAGAGGGTTGCAGGAAGCTGTTGCAGCCGAAAACGGAGCTCAGGAGCCCCTTTTCACTAGCAGAATGTTCAGGACACCACAGGAGCCCCCAACACGAGTGACATTAACCTGGCTACCCCCCCCCAAACAGGACCCTGATGCAGCCCTCAATGGAATAGACACCCCTGCTCTAGACTCTAGTCAAAAGATTCTGAAAGCTGCTGAGATCCAGGAATATAAGAACATCAGTTCCTATACTCAGTGCCTCATAATGCACAGAATTCCCTTAGTATCTTTATAATTCACATAATTGCCATTTTTATAAAACTAGACGGACATTTTCACATCCACCTTGATGTCTTTTTTTTTATTTGAATCATTAAGATGAGAACCAACAGATTTGCATCAACAAATACTGTAGAGGGAAAAGAAGGAAAATTGATAAAAGCAAGACTGCATTGTATCCGAGTCTCAATGCATTTCGAGGAGCTTACCTCTTGGTCAACGGGTTGAAAAACATAATGGTATGCATATTACATGGTAAATACAAGTCTGAGTATAATACACAACACATGAAAAAATAAATTATAAAACGTATGTGCAAAGCAACTGCAAAGACTCGGGCTCAATAAAAAGATGGGGGTAGCAGCACCTACAATGCTCGAACAACTGAGAAGCTCTGAATCTTTTCCTTGGCAAAACAATAATAATAAAAAAATGGAGCGAGAGCGAGAAGCAAGCTCCAGCCTCATCCAGCAGAAAGGCGCTTTCAGATGCAAAATAAAATGCACGGGGTGAAGCGAGTCGCCTTACTAGCAGAGCCCAGTAGGCATTTTCTCCCTGAAAACGACGGCTTCCTTGACCACCCCCGCGAGTAGCCCCTCCGCAGACCGCTTAACCGCGACAGACGCTTCCCTTCCTCCTCGTAAACAAGCGCGGCCGTCCGTCTCCAACTCCTCCCTTTCCCCCCTTTTCTCTCGGGAAAGCCCAAGCCGCCTGGCATCGCGCCTGCGCTTCACCTCCGAGCCCCATCAGAGTCCCTGGGCGTGTGAACGCGGACAGGTGGCCTGCCGCTGGGTTTACCCGATCCTCTGCCCTCTCCCTCTCTTCTAACGCGGGCCCCGCACCGGAAAGCCATCTAGCTCCTTAGAGGCAAACTGACGACAGCGGAAGCCTAATCCCACTGTTTGGGCTGGGCTGGAGCTAGCTGTCTCTCCGCCCTGAGGGTTGCACCCGAGAGGTGGGTCAGTCTTTGGACAGCTGGGCGCCGGGGCCACAACCGCAGCAGGCTGCGCTCGGCGCTCTCTTGAGCCGGAGGGGACCCCGTAGCTACCCGCCGCCGCCGCCGCCTAGCCGAGAGAGGCCGCCAGGCGCCTGAAGAGTGCGGGCAGGTGCGGGGAGAGCGTTGCGCGGCGGCGACCATGTCTGCGCGTTGCTGCGCTGGCCAGGTAAGGCGCGCGCGAACGCAACCCGCCGGGTTTCTGTCCCGGGTGAGGGAGCCTCGCTAAACAGCTCCACCCTGGTTTCGTGGCAGGCAGTGTCCTTTGGGGGCTGCGCCAGCGCTTCTCTTCGCTGGACAATGCCGTTCACTCCGCGCCTTCGCGATGGGCAGGAGATGCGCTGGCGGGTGCGCTTCTCCGGCGAAAGCCTGGCTCCTCACCAGATTTTCCAGCCATTTAGGAGATCCTGGGGTCGAACTAAGGATCTAATGGAGCGCTTCCTCTGATTTCCCAGCTGCAAATTGCTTTCCCTATTGCTTGAGTGGGCGTCGGGGATCGCTTGCCGTTCTCACAGCCTTGCTCTTCGTTGTTAAACCGGAAATCAGGGCCAAGCTGGGTGATTGCAGATTCGGATTCAGATATTGCTTTGTTTTTCTCTCGGTCAATTTGCTGTATCGTTTGTAAAGTATATGACCTGCTTTATTACCGGCGGGGCTGTCAAAGGAATTTAGCAAAACAATCAAGAAGACTCACTAAAGAAGACCTGCTAGTATCTGTGTTTTGATAAAACAATAGTTATTGTATTATTTAGTTACAGTCGTGCCCGCAGTTGTCATCATGCAACCCAATCCCAGTTGCTTGGAATTTGTCTAAATTCAGTAGTATGCATTTTTGTAACATTTATGTCTGTATTATATTTGCTTATCCTAAGAAAATTATTTTTTCTCCTGTGGGGTGAAGTTTACAATGTCCTGCTGAACTGTGATTTACTGAATAAAGCATAGTTGCTTTAAATCAGTGTTTCTCAATCTTGGCCACTTGAAGATGAGTGGACTTCAAATCCCAGAAATACCCAGCCAGCATAGCTGGCTGGGGAATTCTGGGAGTTGAAGTCCACCCATCTTCAGGTGCTCAAGGTTGAGAAACACTGCTTTAAATAAAGCATGACTAATAGTATTAGTGCAACCTGTGAACTAGGTTACTGTAATAGCTTGATGAAGGAAATCATGTATAAATGTGCTGCCTCCAAACTTCCCTTTGTACTCTTAAAAATTTACACCCTCTTCCAAATAAGAATTGACCAAGAAAACTGACAATTTTCAATCAGGAACAGCAAACCTCTAGGAAAAAAAGGATGTACCTACTTCTGTATTATTTGTATTTCCTATGCTGTAATTAGCATGGAGTTGTCCTGGAGATGGAGGAAATTGACCCCTTCCCCTATATAATTTTCCGTTCTGCCTGCAGAAGAGAGAAGGATCAGGATTCTAAATTCTAGATCCAATTCTTCCTATTTTCATAAGTCGTAACATAAAGGAGTGTTTATGTTCTCTAACTGTGCATGTGAAATATGTTAATATATGAAAGAATGGTTGAAATGTGATAGCATCTTAATTTTCAACTGGTGACCACATATGGTAACAGCTTATATAGAATTTGGTGTCCAATTGACAATCTTGCCGTGTGCATTTTTTACCTTGTATATTTCATATCCAGTAATGTCTACTGAAGTCTTAACCCAGTGAACAGATTTTTTTTCTTTTTTTTGGTAGTACAGTAATTTTATTAAAGATTATAATTACAACAGTAAAAACTAATATGAACTTTAAAAATAGAATAAAAGATGCAGAAAATATAAAGGAAAAATAGAAAAAAATTAAGAATATAGTGAAGAAAAAGTGATATATCAAGAAGTAATTTCTCACTTTCATCACAACTATAAATAATTTTACTAACATATCACCTCCTCTTAAAATACCACAAAGGATCTCTTCTTTCTCTATTCCATCTTTTATCTATATTCCAATCCATAAAGTATTGTCATTTCAGTCCTGGTGTCAAGCAAAAGTCCTTAAGAGTAATTACAAATAATATTTTAAACTTGGTCAAATAACCCAATTTTATATTCCTTCCTTTTACTTCTAACAATCTTAATCTTTAATCCATTCAAATGATGTCATAAAATTTAAGATCTTTTCATTTTTTCTTTGTCCCTTCTCATGAGATTCTTCCAAGCTTTAACAAGCTTTTTTCATAAATCCAAAATTATCCGTCTCACTCTCTTGGTTTACTGTTTATATATCCCTTTTAATTATTAAGTCAGCCAGTTTCTTTTTATCAGTTAACATCTTTTTCCACTGCATTCTTGTAGCCTGTAATTTGTAAATCCAGTTTCAATTCAATCTCAATCTTGTCAAGTAAAACTTGTTCCTCATCTGTAATATATTTTAACAGTTTCCACATAGAGGCAGATGTCTCTATTGATACTACGGTATTAAAATTAATGTTTGAGTCCATTACTGAAAACATTAAATTTGTCCAATATTGGTTGATTCTGTAATTGTAAGTCATTACAATTTTTTGCAGTTTGTGTTCTGCTTTAATTGTAATATTTAGTTCCCTCTAGTGTCCAATTTTTTAAAATCTTATGTTTCTTTTAAAAAACTTAGAATAAAAGTAAGTAATGGAAGTATTCTTTTAATTCCAAAATCTTATTTCAAATTTATCTGATCTCATAGTCTGTTTGTAACTTCCTAAAATTCAAGTTTTAATCATTTTGATATTTCTCCCAAAGATCCTTTTCTAAAAAGCAAGTGCACTTTTTTGGGGGGGGGGGAGGGGGGGTGTTTATTTTTTGAATGAGAAGCGAAATGTTTTCAAATGAAAAAAAAAAAAACAAGAAAGTTCAATTGCCTTTTGGAAAAGCACCTTTGGGTCAACCATGATCTGGATAACTTGGAGTCTCCATAGACATTTTGATACTGCTGTTTTCTCAGAAAAAAATATTTTTAAAGACTTCTTGTAGTTAAAAGCAGGGGTGGGTTCTACTTACCTTTACTACCAATTCTCTTCCTGCATGTGCTTTGCGCTTGATTGGCGCGCGAGAGTGAAGCGAGCACGCACCAAACACACACTTCACGCATGCACACTTCCCCCCCTTACTTTGGCTTGAGGGGTCCGCTCCTGAGCTGCTCCTGATGCCTCGCCCGGCGTGCCAGAAAAGCCACGCAGTGACCCCCACTGGCCACGCTCCTGTGCCCGGCCCCGTGGCTGCCGCCCCCGCGCCTTGCCCCGCCCGCTCTTGAACGGGCATTCCCGCGCATGCGCAGAAGTTTGTTTTGGGCGGAAAAACCAAAAAAAGGGTTCTGCGTGAGCGCGCTCCGTGCAGAGAACAATAGGCACAGGCACGTAGGTGGGGCCAGCTCCCGGTTGCGTAGAACCGGTTCTACATCACAGCGTCACCGCTACTTATTCACACGAACTGGACCAAACCAGGAGCAACCCACCATTGGTTAAAACTTTATTTCATTGAATATTGAAGGAACTCACGTGGTGTCAGCGTTCCAGAAAACAATTCTCCAAACAAAAACTCTGAAGCAACCATCTCTCAAAGTTTTTCTTTATTCGAGAAAGTAAACTGGCACATCTGGGGAAACCCGAATCTGAGAGTTCCGGGTTTTCCCTCAGGATATCAAAACCCCAAACCCATCTCCTCCCTCCTCAGCCAATCTACATTCTCCAATCATCTTCTATGCCATCTCAACACCACTCCTCCAGATGCAGGATTGTCCTGAACTTGACCATTGGAAAGAATGATATTATGTCTAATGTCCCCCTTTACCAACTCCCCCCTCCTACTTCCCCACAGCGGAGAAGGTGGCAGTGTAGAAGCCTCCTAATATGGCTTCCAAAGCTGACACGTGATGCTCTCAAACTTGTCCTAATGGCTGAAAAGCAACTAACAAGCAATTAATGGTTAGTAAAAGTGATAGTGATCTTGTAAAGTAATTAGAAAAGAAAGCATGCAAATTTAGCACCCTTTCAAAGGTACAGATGGCTATTCCCATGTATCCCAAAGTTCTAAGTCACCTGAGTCTACTGTTTTGCCATCTCATGAGCAACTGTTTGGTGCACTTGTGGGTGATCTCAAGTCTGTCCTTGTCAAGAGTTAGTCCACTTGCTGGCTTTTCATTTTGCTATAGTTGTTAGTTCTGTATTTCAGATCCATCTTTGGTCTGTCATTTCTTCCCCTAGAAGTCCCCCAATCAACAAATTTTCTTACATTCTATAGAAATACTTTTTGGACATCTTTAAAACCATTTATCACAATGAAAAGCTAGCAAAAAGCAGGAACTGCATAAAATTAGGGTGACTGTATGTTTTGTAAGATAAAACTTTTGCTCAAACTTCTCTGTCATGACAGCCATTTGTTGTTAGTATTCAGGATAGATAGACTGGTAAGGCAAGCATCCCTCTTGGTGACTTCATGGAGAAATGGCACATAAAACACACATACAGTTTTTATGGCAGTAGTATCAAATGGTTGCCAGTCTAGCCTATAGAGCAGTTGTTCTCAACCTGTGGGTCGTGACCCCTTTGGGGGTCGAACGACCCTTTCACAGGGGTCACCTAAGACCATCGGAAAACACATATTTCCCATGCTCTTAGGAACCGAGACACTGCTCCTTTATCAATATAGGCTCAATATAAGGGGCTGCGGGCTGGCATGACACAATTAAAAGCAAATTGAAGAGGAGGCGGCAGGAGGAGGAGGTGGATGCACCACGGTGGCAGTGGCAGGGCTAAGAGTCATCAGCCTCAAGCAAACGGCAGAAGAAGGAAGGGAGCGAGGCGAGGCGGTGCGGGAGACAAAGCGGAACTGCCACCAGCAGCAGCAGAGGTGGGAAGCACCACCAGTGGCTGGGAACAGACTTACAATACGCGCCGGTGGTGGCTGCAGCAACAGGGACTCCTTGGGAAACAGCCAAGTCCATCGCCCCTTTGCCTGCCTCCTCGCCTCCCTCCCCTCCATGGAGACAGACCAGGGGGCAGCAGTGCCAAGAAAAGGGAGCCGTGACCAACATCTATGTGTACTGCGAGGAAGAGGAGGGGGAACTACCGAAGACTGTGCCGCTTTGGAGAAAGGCATCCAGTGGGGGTCATGGCATTAGGAAGGTTGAGAACCACTGCTATAGAGCATGGGTGTCTAACTCACGGTGTCACATTGCTGTCACATGATATTTTGTGACTTTTTTCCCTTCACGGAGCTGGGGTGGGTGTAGCCTGCACATGGCGCATCCGGCCCACGGGCCGCCAGTTTGACATCCTTGCTATAGAGCCACGATTTCCTTATGACCTCCCATTCAAGCACTACCCAGGTTCAACTCTTTCTTTTCATTTTGAGTCAGTTATTTCATCCTAGTTGGATTGTGAGTTGTATTTAGTGAAGCTGACAACTGTTTTGTCACTGCCACTTGCTGACAAAAATAACGAATATATTATTTTTCTACCATATGATGACAGAGAACAATTTAAAGCTAGCTCATCTTTTTGGTTAACTCACTGAGCTAAGCTTGATTTGTTTACCAAACATTCATGAATAAGCCATTATTGGATTCAGCCATTGTGCTAGACGAGACAACCCATAATGTGGCTTTAGGTGTTATTTTCAGTGACAGAGATCACCTATCTGCCCTCCATTTGGAGTGAATTGAATCCCTAGATTGAGAAAGATTTTTTTTTCCTTTGAAAGAGAAATAACTGCCCTATTACTTGAACAGCAATGATTTGTTTTTGCTTACATTTCACAGGAAACAGGAATTTACATGTGGCTTTTCTATAGAGTATCTCAAGAGACTAGAAGTTGACCTCTGTCTTAAATAAAGCAGCTGCAATAGAAAACTTTTAATTTTTTTCAGGATTCATTGCATATAAATGTAATGTTGATACAAGATTGTCTGTGTGACTATACTTTTATTTATATTACATCTTGATTTACATATTTTTTAAAAAGTAAACAACCTTGCTAGTTTTGAGATCCTATTTAATTAGTGTGAAATTCAAATTAACACTTTCTAATAAAATTAAGGACTTGCATTTTTTTAGTAGGAACTTAGAGGAAAATTTCTGTGGTGAGTTTTAGTAAGAAAATTTTATTATACATTTATATTACATGAAGAGAGTTCAGTTTCTTTTTTTAGTTCTGAACATGTGTACATGCTATATTTTTAAGAAATATTCTTAGCAACAGCAAATAAAATGTATTTTCCTCTCCAATTTTTTTGTGGTTTTCTATAATTCTTAGCATTGCTTATACTCTTAAATTAACTTCTATATAGTTTTCTCTAACCTTGACCAAAACAAAAAGTCTCCTCCAAGTTAAATATTCCAAATGTACTGGCACTCAAGTTTTAGAATTCCAGGACATCATGAGAATTGGCTAAGTTGGAGAAATACTAGGTTGAAGAAGAATGGTTTAAAGGCAGAATTCCAATCTGTAGTATTAAGTAAGCCAACTAAAAGTTTAGACAGATGTTAGTACTCAAAATATGTAGTCCTCCTATCTTAGTAAATTATAGCTAAATATTGGGCTTGCTGCTGTTTGACAAAAAAATGGGTTCTGGATAGTATAGACCAGCTGTTGTTTAAAAGTTTGCATATACTGGTAGTATATTGTTTTTCATTTGTTTTAATTGAACCTAAGAATGAATAAATTGCCTAGGTTGGTGGCAACCCCTAGCCAATTTTGGGTGATTTCAAAAGAAAAAAGTGACAATGACTGGTCCTCATAATTATAACCATAATAGCATCCTTATATTAGAATCATAAGCCTGGAAGGAACCTTGGAGGTCTCTTAGTCCCCTACCCAAGGGAGGAGACCTTATTGCATCCCAGACAAATGGCTGTCCAATCTTTTTGAAGACCTCCAGCAATGGACACCCAGAACTCCAGGAGGCAAGTTGTTCCATTGATTAATTGTTCTTGCTGTCAGGGATTTTCTCTTTAGTTCTAGATTGAATCACTCTTTAACAATCTTTCATCCATTACTTCTTGCCCTGCCACCAGGTGCTTTGGAGAATAAGTTGACCCCCTCCTCCCAGTGACAGCCTTACAAGTATTGGAAGATAGCTATCATGTATTATCACTTCTTGTGATCTTGAGGCTATCCCTCTGTTAATGCAGGGCTGCATTGGCTTTTTGTGGACTCATACCTAACTGGTTTTCCACTAGGATATCTAGATCCTAGACAACTACTGTTGAACCAGGTACTGCCTATTTGATAGCTAGATAGAATGGGAACTCATCAAATTTGCAGACAACACCAAATTTGGGGGAATTGGCAACACCTTGGAAGATAGATTCAAGATTCAGAAGAACATTGACAGACATTTGGGACCTATCCAACAAGATATAATTCAGTGGTGAGAAAAGTAGAATCCTTGTATTTAAGCAGAAATATACCTATTGCCTGATCACCTGTTGTGAACAAGAATCTCCTCCAAGTAGCTGTTTAGTCAAAAACTTGTAAAGTTAAGGTAATTCTCAATCATTATTTTTAATTAATTAATTGATTTTGGTTTGGTGGGTTTTGACAGATTAACTAATCTATAATGTGCAGTTATATGGGCTAGGAATAGGGAATCTTTGGCCTTTCAGCAGCCTCAATTACCGTATATTCCGGCGTATAAGACGACTGGGCGTATAAGACGACCCCCAACTTTTCCAGTTAAAATAAAG
>JANHFM010002182.1:467555-480784 GCA_032468115.1 Grayia smithii
CTTTGTGTCTCCAAATATTACCTCTGCTTCTCTGTCAAAATAATTATTAATTTTAAATTAATGCCTCAGAAAGCCCCAAGTTTTGTAATGGTACATTTAATTATATAGAACCAATTAAGTAGGAAATGTATGTATCAAAGCCCAAGGGCCAAATCCTTCAAACCTATACAGTATTTGACTTCCAACAATTGCCCAAGGTCTGTCAGGCAGCCAGTTTTTAAATGCACCAGAGATTGATCTGGGCTGTTTTGACAGTTTTTGAATCTATTTGGACATTTAGGATGCTCTGAGCACATGATGTTTACAAGTTTACAAGGCTAGTAGACTTCATTCTGAGTACAAGGCATTGTCAAACCACCAGTGCTTGTCATCCAATAATTGATCAGAGCTTCTCCCTCAGTTCTGTGTTTAAATGAAAATCCTTCACCCTCTTCACAAAATTAAATGGAAATAAACAGCTAATATATCTCTTTTTTCTATGTGCACTGTTTTGACAAACTTCTATGGATATTAATAAGCTGGTGTGCTCAACCAGGACAACTTTAAGATGTATGGACTTTCAGAATTCCTCAGCCAGCATATGCCAATACCCCTACATCAGGAGGCAGGTGAACCAAAGATCCCTACCCTTACTCCATGAGAATACTGGATGCCCTCTTAAACACTTGTCTACGCTTCCTTTATTATTAAATTTATTTTTCATCAATCTCACAGAGTTCAAGGTGACTCTGAGCGGCATTCACTTCCTTGAAATAGTCCTTCTGCCTCCATAGTACAACACTATTGCTGCAGGAATTGATCAAATTGCACTCAATTGCAACGTTCCAGTTAAAACATTGTGTGATCAACAGGTTGCTCATCTTGTTACACTTCCTGGATTGCGCCTTTATTTGGAGAGTCTTTGTGTGTTTACAAGTTTGGGATAGCATAGCAAGCAGTTTTTCATTTTAGTTTCATCAGATGGTTTTCTGGGAGATTCCATATATCAGAGTTTCCCAACCATAGCAACTTTAAGATGTGTGGACTTCAACTCCCAGAATTCCCCAGCCAGCCATAGATGTTAAGTCCACACATCTTGAAGTTGCTACATTTGGGAAAGCCTACCTTATATTAAAGACACAGGTTAGTGGGAGGCTATAGAAGGGAAAAGAGCAGAACATTATATATTGTTCTTTTAGATTGCAGGCATCCTGTTTAATCAAATAAATGCTATTTTGTCATCTTTATTCCTGATAGGGCAACTGTCAAAGTGGCACATTGGGAGGTGGGTTTTGAACATGCAGTTCTAGTCACCAATCTTGACTTTTTTAAACTCCCTTGCTGGCTCCCCTGCTCCCTTTATTGTTTGACTTACTTTTCCTCCACCTCCAGTGCTGCTGTGACAAAACTGCACTTCAACTAATTGAGACAATACTCATGAAATATGCTGGGGGTTTTTTCAGGTTCCCTCCTTGACCTTCCTTCAGAATATTTAGCCTTCTGTCTGCAAATAATTTGCAGACAACTGACAATGGAAATCAAATATCACTATTTGCTTAAAAGGAAGACTAGGCTTTGAAGTTAGCATATGTGACACCCATGAATTATAAAAATGCATTCAGCAGAATACAATGTTATATTCCAATGAATACAAGTTTCAGGTGGAAACGTTTGATTTTAAAGAACATCCGCTCTTAGCAGCTTATTATGCAGCGCACATTCTGTAATTGACAAAAGCTAAAATGGTTAGTTTCAGTTACCTGTACATTTTTTTACAGAGGGATATGATCACATATGAATACAGTAGTAGAAATATAGCAGAAATGCCATCTAAATTATCTTTCTGCCTGGTGGAGCTATACTCATGAAAGAGACTTTATTACAGAGCTAGAATTCACTTCTGGCTCTCCTTCTAAATTGCAGGGCCAAAGGCAGATGTCACAAAATGTCCTTGGGTCCTTTGACTTTCAAGAAACTAATTTAGGGACAATTCCAACGCCTATGATTCTGCTGATATTCTTAGCAGCTGCTTATCATCCACCATGGTAATATGGAAAAGCTACCTTGTCCCATGCTAGATCCTTTTATATGAGCAACTCCCATAATTCTAATCAACATCCCATGATTTGGAATTATATCTGCCCTGGGGCATCAAATTTGTAAGACTATTATATAAACCAGGACAGTAGCAAACCTCTAGAGCATAGTGTCAGCTAAAAAAACCTCCATTCATATTTCAGCTCTTAAAGAAGTTCACTAAGCTCTTAAAACGGTCTTTAAGCTAGGAGTGGGCACTAAGGTAAATAACTGAAAATGTCTAAGCTTTTGCTATTTACCTGTCATCTGATTGGGACTTCTAGAATCATCTCTTGGTACTACTCTACTTTTCATATTTTATTACACTATGCTATGTTAAATTACATTCCATTATGTTTCAGTATACTATAGTATTTAATGTCCACATCGAAAATACTCTATGGGTAGTTTACAGATATCAAAAGGATGGATGGATGGATGGATGGATGGATGGATGGATGGATGGATGGATGGATATTTTAGCATCTGAACTAATGAAGTGAAAATAGCAATTGCAATAGCACTTAGACTTATATGCCGCTTCCCAGTACTTTACAGTCCTCTCTAAGTGGTTTACATATTGGCCCATTCTGGGTAATGAAGGTTTCCCTGTGGATTGCATTCTATAGATGGGGATCCTTTAGAGAGAAAGCTTTCTTTCTCCTGTTGTTATAAGACATATCAAGAGAATATTGCTGCTTTTGTCTATTTTAATTAAACTAAAATATGTCAGTGAGAACAAAGAGCAGTATAACTGCATACTTTTAATGTCTTACCTTTAACACAGTCACAGCTGTACCCAAATCGGCTACATTATGGTCTTTATGCTCCTCAAAAAGCTTATCCTCAGAGGAGATGGGACATTTGCACTGGTAGCAGTATGTATCCAAATGTGCTTCATCAACTTCTTTCTGTAGAAATTCATATTCTGGTACATTTCTTCGTAGCATTTCAAGATCAAGCGATTCAGCCACCTTTTCTTCAGCATACATTCTTGCCTCTCCTTCATTCACAAATTCATAAGTATCACTAATGCCATCTAAGGATTCTTTATCATCATAAAGCAATTCTTCATGAGCTATTTCTGAAGAGATTTCTTCCTGAAAGACATCATCATGGGTAACCACTTCATAGTTTAAGAGCTCAGCTAGATCTTCATCAATGTCACTGTCCTCTTCCTCTTTTATTGAGTATAATGGGTAGGTATCAAAATCATGTGACAAAAGAGAATAGTCAACTTCCCCAAATTGGTTATCAGATTTTACTCCTGCTGCTAACTGGTCTGGTGTGTCATCCTGCTTTAGATGCTGGGCACTATTTTCTCCAATTCTATTCTCAAGTTTTTGCACTTCAGTGTCCAAACATGGAAGATCTTTGTGATTTAAAACCTTCGTATCTTGCACTGGGGGCTTAACTAAAACATACATGTCTTCTAGTTGTCTTTCACCTTGCCTCTCAGCCTCACCTAATCCTTCAAGAGACTGTGCATTTTTTTCTGCAGTCTTTACAACTTCACCCTCATCCATTCCATGAACTTCTTTTATTTCAGACTGTTGGTTTTGGATGACTGCATATCCAGCATCATTACTTGATCCATTTTGTTCAGATGATTCAGTCTGATATAAAGTTGCTGCATAATCAAGTATTGGACTGGACTCCTCATCACTTGTTTCTTCTGGTACCTGCTGGCCTGTGTCATCAGATAAGGATTCTTGTTCTCTTCTCTGACTACTGTCATCATTGCTGGCTCCTGAGCTATAGAACTCTCTTCCAAAAGGAATTGCATGTGTTGGCTGACAAATCCTAATTTTTATGTCACTCACAATTTCAGGTACCCCATTTGTAGGTGTATCACTCAGCCATTCCTCCACTTGGGCAGATAGACCAGGTTGAATATCTGCGGATTCATTCTTTTTTCCATTTGGTTCGTAAGCATCTTCTATGACTTTTGGTTGGGTTAAAGTTTCCTCTTTAAAAGACTGACCATTTAAAATGTCTTCATTCTTGGATTCTTCCACATTATTTGGAGTGTAATCTCTAGGGATTTCCTTCTCCTGATGTGTTTCAATCCCATCATCTGGAATATGTTCTCTGATATGAAAAGGCAGATCAATATCCTTCACTTCTTTACATTTGTGGTTATCTTTTTTAGAATCACCCACTGCTTCTTCATAGAAATCTTTACATAAAAATGCCAAGGCAGGTGGCATCTCTAGAAGCTCAGAGTCTACTACAGTCATTGGCAAGGAAGCAGCTGGAGTCTGAGACAACTCATCTTTCTCAGTATTAAATAACACTGCATTAGTGTTTGCTAAGTTAAACTCATGCTCTATGCTTTTATTATCACCCCTAACAGCTTCAATCGTTTTATTTTCATTTGCTGTTTTTGAAATGTCTTGATGGGCAGCTGTTGCATTTTGTTTTTCTATCAATCCATTAGGGGCTTCATTCAGTTCTCTTTCTAATGAAGACAGCTCCACAATATTCTTTGATTTTGCTGCTGGATATGTCACTTTCACATATTCTTTATCTATATCATCAAATGGCCTCTCTGTGCCCTGAATAGACTTTTCTTTTTCTATTTGGGTGAAGGATGTATTTTCAATCAAAGTATCCTTTTCAACATAATCAATATTGGCGTTATTATAAATATTATCATCCTTGCTCTCTGGAATAACAGAAACCTCTTCAATTTCTGTGCTTTCCTTAATACCTTTCCTTTTTCCAAGTTCCTTTGATTCATTTTCTGTCATTTCATGGTGATCTACCTTTAAGTCCTCTGTATATTGTATATTTGGTTTGTTGACTGAAGGTTCCTTATCAACAACCACATCTCTAGTATCATTACATGCTTTTGTTTCCAACAATGAAATGGTTTCTACTGCCTCTACTATAAGTTTTTTTCTATCAACAGAGGAAATGAGAGGAACATTAGTTTTCACAACTTCACAACTTTCAGAAATATTAACTAGTTCTTTTGATTGATCAAGATTAGGAACTGGTAAGGCTTCTTCTCTTAATTTCTCTTGATCTTTGAATTTCTTCTCTTTACTCAAATAGTTTTCAGGCACTTTCAAAGTATCCTCCATGGTAGGCAAATGTTTTGTTTCTTCTGCTTTTGAAAGATGTTCTGTACAAATCATTTGGTCTACCTGGGGTTCTGATTCAAAATGTGTTGGAGAAAACTCAGCTTTCCTCTCTGCTGTTGCATTTTTCTCAGAAAGGACAATTGAACCATTTATTGAGTCAGCATCGCCAAAAGGAGCTTGAGTATCTAAAGTCTCTTTTTCTGAAGTCTGTGGGAAAAAAGTTTCTATTGTCTTTGCCTCAGAAAGAAGGAATGCAGCAATGGACATGGGTTCTTCTGTGATCTCCTTTGTTATTACAGTTGTGCAAGGCTGAGTTTCCTGTTTCTTTTCTGGATCCAATGTAGCAGAGTTGGATAGGCTCAATAAAGATGTTGAAACTAAAGATGGATATGAATTCTCTTCTGGCTCTTTCAGTTTCTTAGTGAAAAGAGATGAAATGAGTGGTTCTTGTTCAGAAGTCTGATTTTGTTCCTCAAATGAGTAGAGTTCTGGTTGTTTTGAATAAGAAAAAGCTGACTGTTTTGTATCCAGGGATGCAGTGAATGATGGATGCAGGTCGGGTTTCATTTCATTTTCTAACAAAGCAGATGGCTTATCTTCTATTTGAGTAGCTTCAGACCACGTTATCTGCATTTCTTGTTTTTTTGCATCATCCATCAGCTGTGATAATACAGAAACACCAGAATCTACCTCTTCAGTTTTAGGCACATAATCTGCTTGTTCTTGGGGTTTCATATCAGCCAATTGGGATGAATCTTGAAGAGTTGCAGAACAGTAAAGCTGAATTTCTTCCAGCTGTGATTCTTTTACTGGTTGCAACAAATTGTCATATTTTAATGGTGCATCCTGGTCTTTTGAACATTCAGTCTGAGAAGTTTCTCGTTTTTGGTCTTCTTTTTCTTCATGGCAATATAATATTCCTTGAGGCAAAGTGGAAGGTGGATATAAAGCAGTTTCTTGCTTGGGTTTTCCTTCAGTGGAATTCAATAAAGTGAGACCTTCCAGCTCTGATTGCAATGCCATGGGACTATATAGCTTGCTATCCTGGCTCTTGGTTTCAGAATGTGGAGTAACAAGCAAATGAGACCGAGTATCTTCCACATTTGTCTTCCTAACAGCCACATCCATTGGTTCTTCATTGAAAATTGAATGAGGCTGCGCTTGCTTCTCTTTTTCAGGAACAGAGCAAGAGGAATTAGGTTCAACAAAAACGTGTTCTGCAGACGGTGCTGCAGAAACAGGAGACTGTTCATTTATTTCTTCAGATGCAGCATCATCTAGAATGGATCTGGATTTCTCAAACACAGTTTTTGTGGGCATCAATGAATGCAGTGGTTCTTTGCAGACCTCCTCTACAGAAGAAGTTGTAGGGAACGGTAAATCTTGAGACTCAGGGAAAGGGTAATTGTTTTTTCCTATTTCAATTTTGTCCATAACTTCTGAAGAAATAGCATTTGATTGCTGTGAGGCTGGTAGTGAACTTACTACTGACTCGGTAAGTATTGCCTGGGGCTTTATTTTATCAGGGACAAATGATAAAATTAATGGTGGTGATCCAGATGCCTCATTTAATGTCTTAGACAAATCATTTTGATTTCCCTGTGTTTCTGAAGCAGAACCTTTTAATTTGGATGTTGGAATTATGGGTGCACTGCATTCAGTTTCTTCCCTATCTTTTTTAGATGATATTGGCTGTTCATCTTCTGATTCTGCTGTCACAGATACAGGCATTTGAAGGCCTTCTCCTTCTGTGATTGAAATGGGAAAGGATGCATCAAAATGTTTTCCCAATTCAGGCATGAAGTGGATCTCATTTGTGGAAGGGGTCTCCGATTGTGCAGTTATAGGTTCAACAGCATGTTTTGCCAGGTGCTTTGATTCTGGATCAGCAGTACCATGGTGGTCTGCATCAGCTTTATTCAGTTGCATGCTTAAAAATTCAGGATCTTTGGCTGCAGTTCCTGAAATACCTTGATTTTCTTGCACATTTGTTGAATAAACTGACTGAGATAAAGCCTGCTTAGTTGTCGCTGGATGCTGGATCCCATTTATCTCCTTTTCTTCTTCTAACTGGACTGTATCTCCTTCTATGGGTAGGAGTGTTTGTGATAAATGCTGAAGAGTTTGTTGATGAACAGCATCTGTCTGTGGTGGCTCAAAATCAGGATGTAATGAATCAGGTTGCAATGGCTTGATGATAGGTTTATCAGGTTGCATAATTTCCTTATGCATTTCATTGACAGAATGCAAAGCAGTTGTTCCTTCCAACTGGGATGAAACAGTAGAATTTGGCTGTATAAAATGCTCTCTTGATTCAGATTCCAATGATTGTTTCAATTGATCTTCACTTATTTCACAAGAGGATTTAGCTTGTTTCTCAACATCTGACCGTGCTTTTATAGTGGGGTGCAGCTGATTTTCTAAATTCAATTCTTGCATTTGAACAAGTGCTTCACCTGGGTGTTGTGCAGATACGGTGGGGAAAAGTTGCCCCGTTTTTGTACCTATGCCAATTTCTGGCTCCCTTGATTTAGATACTAATTCTTTTGCTAGACCCTCTGGGGATGAGAAGGATGGATTTTCTTCCTTTGTTGTTCCAGCCTTTTGGAAAGACCCAGTAGAAAATGATGCTTCTGCTATTTCAGAAGTTAATTCAGTAGAATCAGACCAATTGCTTTGTTTTTTCATTTGCTGAGGCAGGCAGGGTATATTAGAGTCTGGCTGTTCAAACAATGGTGCAGTAGCCTTTTGTGAGGGTGGCTCTGTTCCATGCATTTCCACACTTGCAATAAGAAAAGATGGAATAGATAGCAACTGTTCTGATGAGCTGACTGGCTCAGTAACTTTGTCACTCAGAAGTGATATCTCTTCAGGTCCATCTGGTGCCTTTATGGATTTGGAGACAGCAAGGTGTTCTGGTTCTGACTGTGCTGCTGGTGCTGTAGAACATTGTTGAGCCTTTTCCTCCTGTGCATTTGGAACTGAAAGTGTGGAATCTGGACACAAAGATTCTGTTGAAGCAAGCTGAGTCTCTGTTTTGTCTCTTAGATGTTTTCCTTCTGAGACAGTGGTCAGAGATGGCTCAGTCTGAGCAGCTTGTCTTGGCAAGTCTGTTTTCATTTTTTCTTCTTTTGGGGCTTCTTCTTTAACCATAGTATAAGAAGACTCTGAAAGTCCGGTGGGTTCTTCCACAGTGTTACAGATTTCCTGTGTTGTGGAAGCTAGATCAGGTGCAAGTTCAGTTTCTTCACCTTCTGACTTGTGGACCAAGGGAAGATAGTCTGACTTTCTTTGGAAAAGCACAGTGAATTGATCCTCCATCTTTGTTTTGTCTGACAGCTGTTCTATTTCTTGCTCTTCTCCTTCTCTAATAGAATATGGAAATCTTGCCTTTTCAGGGATGGCCTCTTTGGTTTCAGTTAAATAAAGAGGGACTGTTTCTGTTTCTCCAACAGAATGCTCCAAGGGTGTACCGCTGACTTCCATTTCTGAAGAAACCGCAGATTCCATAGTTTGATTTCTAATTTCAACTAAATCACACACTTCAGATTCACCACGCATATCTGCTAAATCAAATATGGGTTCAGATTCATGAACTTTGGATTTGTGTTCCAAACACTCAAACACGGGTAGCTGTTCCGACTTTCTTTCAGAAGGTGTAGTTAATTTATTCTGTAACTGTTCTTTTTCTTTATATTCCTCTGCCAGCTGTTCTTTTTCTTCCTTTTCTGCTTCTTTAACAGAAGATGGTAATTTCGATTTTTCAGGGATGGCACTTTTGGATTCAGTTGAATAAAAAGAAAAGTCTGCTCCAGAAGAATACTCTGAAGATGCACCGTTGACTTCCATTTGAGGCAGAATTGTGGATTCCATACTTTGATTTCTAATTTCAGCTAAGTCAGACACTTCAGGTGCTACTAAATGAAGTGCTGGTTCAGTTTCATGAGCTTCCGGTTTGTGGTCTAGGCAACTAAACAAGGGTAGCTGGTCTGACTTTGTTTCGAAAGGTGTAATTAATTTGTCCTCTAACTCTTCCTTTTCTGAATATTGCCCTGCTTCTTGCATTTTTCCTTCTGTAACAGAAGGTGGTAATTTTGCCTTTTCAGAGACAGCCTGTTTGCTTTTAGTTGAATAAGGAGGAACTTCTGGCTTCTCGGCTTCTCCAACAGAATGCTCCAAGGGCTCACCTTCGACTTCTATTTGTGAAGGAATTTTGAATTCCATAGCTTGATTTCTAATGTCAAATATGTCTGACCCTTCAGGCTCATCACCTCTAGCTGCTAAATCAAATACAGGTTCAGTTTCATGATCTTCAGAGTTATGAAGGTCTTGACAACCAAACAAAGGTAGTTGGCCTGACCTTGTTTCAAAAGGTGCAGTTAATTTGTCCTGTAACCTTTCTTTTTCTGAATATTGCCCTGCCAGCTGTTCTTCTTCGTGCTTTTCTCTTTCTTTAACAGAAGATGGTAACCTTGCTTTTTCGTCTTTCGTTTCAGTTAAATAAAGAGTAATTGCTTCCTTGTCTGCTTCTTTAACTGAATGCTCTAAAGGTGTACCACTGACTTCCATTTCTGAAGGAACTGCAGAGTCCATAGCTTGATTTCTAACTTCAGCGAAATCAGATGTTACAGATTCACCATGCCTTGCTGCTAAATGAGATGCAGGTTCAGTTTCGTGAGCTTCAGACTTGTGGTCCAAACACCCAAACAAAGGTAGCTGATTTAACTCTGTTTCAAAAGGTATAGTTATTTTGTCCTCTAACTGCTCTTTTTCTGAATATTGCCCTGCCAAATGTTCTTCTTCTTGCTTATCTCCTTCTTTAACAGAAAATGGTAATCTTTCCTTCTCAGGGATGGCGTCTTTGGTTTCAGTTGAACCAAGAGGAACCTCTTGTTTCTCTGCTTCTTCAACTGAAAACTCCAAGGATGCACCACAGACTTCCATTCCTGAAGGAATTGTGGAGTCCATAGTTTGATTTCTAATTTCAGCTAAATCAATCACTTCAGGTTCAGCATTCATAACTGCTAAATCAGATGCAGATTTAATTTCTTGAGCTTCTGATTCCTGAGCCAAAGACAACAAGGGTAGCTGGTCTGATTTTGTTTGTAAAAGCACAGTAAATTGCTCCTGCATCCTTTCTTTGTCTGAAGATTTCTTTGGTAATTGTTCTTTTTCTTGCTTTTCTGTTTTTCTAACAAATGATGGTAATTTTGATGTCTCAAGGTTAGCACCTGCGATTTCAGTTGAATGTAGAGAAACCACTTCCTTCTCTGCTTCTTCAACAGGCTGCCCTAAGGATGCATCTTTGATCTCCAGTCTTGAAGGAATTGTAGATTCCATAGATTGAGTTTTAACATCAGTTAAATTACAACTTTCAGGTTCACAGTGAGTAGCTGCAATATTATGAGGGTGCTGTACATGCTGAATCGAAGTTTCTGATAACAATGTTCTAACTGAGTCAGATTGATTTTCCGTTTCTGATTCAACATAAACAAGTGGTTCAACAAGAACTGGGGCACAAGGCTGAGTTACTTGACTCTCTGACGGTGACTTCACTTCTTTTAGTAAATCAGAAACTTCGAAGGTCATTGGTATATGATCCCGAATTTCCTTTTTTTCACCAACAAAGTTGAATGATTTTTCCAGTGTGGTATTTGAAAGATTTGGAGAAACAGACTGTTTTTCCTTTTCTTCCATTTTGTCAGACTCAGCTGGTTGAATCAGTTCTGGAAGTGAGGTATAAATTGCAGGCGAATACTGTTTGGTGTCTGGCTTCTTTGCTTTGTCATCAAGGTGGGTTGAAATTTTTGGTAGCTTTTCTAAAGGCTTCTTTTGTGTTTTAGGGAGAAATAAATGCTGTGGTTTCTTCTCTTCTTTACTGTAAAGTGCAGATTTTGAACTTTTTGTCTCTACATATCTGAGATTATAACTCAGAACTTCCTTCTTGTTATTCTTCTCTGCAGTGTTTTGTTCAATGTGCCGTAAAGATACCGATACGTCTCGTCTGGAGAAGACTTTGGGTGGTTCTCTTGGCTTCCTGATCACCTCTGACAGTGGAGGCATGTCTTTATTGTTTATCCTTCGGAAAACCTTTTTATGTCTTTCTTCCAATACAGCAGTGATTTGAAGAATCCTGGCTCTTACTGTTCCTTTGATAGGCAGCTCCCCTTTTTTCATCAAAGTATTTTCTTTCTCCTCTGACCCAGAGGTCACTTCCTGTGTGATTTGAACCAAATAGTCTTTAATCTTAGAAGGCTGAACTTGAGAGGGCCACGACTGTGGATCAGAAGGATCAAACTCACTTTCTTCAGCTTTTTTCAGCATTGACGTCTGAGAAAAATCACATTCTTGTGTGCCTGGTTCTGTCATCTCATTTAACATCTGATGGGTTGAATTGCTGGGTTTTTCCTGCGTAGTCTTTCTCTCTTCCTTCAGGAAAGTAACTTTCCCCGGAGAACAATCTGTGTATGAGTTTTCCATGCTGTATACCCCAGATGTAACACTGGCTTCTGAAGCATGGGATGTGGAACATCTACTTGAATTGGTCTCCCATGTTAAGCTACTTTCTTCACTTTGAACAGCCTCCATGGCATCAGACAACTTGGATTTCATCTCTTCATTCTGGCTATGTTTTTTAAAACTGCTAAAGAAACAAATAGTAAGAAACTATAACATTCTTTAATAAACACAAGAATAACCAAGTAATAAAATCTATAAATATTACTTTTCAAAGTTTTAGATCTGTTTCATAAGATTATACTGGGACTGAAAATCTTCCTTGCCGTAAGAATGCAGTATTGGACTATTGTTATACGATAATCTAAGATAATTTAAGACAGGAGAAAAACTTTTCCTTATAATCTAAAATTGATTATGAATTTGTAAATGTGTAAGTGAGAGGGGGGAATATTTTATGCTCTGTGTGCCAGGTTTCAACAGTACGTTTCAGTTTAAGGTGGCTGCTGGGCAAATAAGTCTCTTAAACTCATAGTGTGGTGTGTGGTTAGATAAGAATTTATTTGCCAAACTGGAAGAAACTACATTGACTAGCTGATTGGTCTATGTCAATGAGAGGTTATTATACCCCAAACAGAATTTGAATTTATTGCTTCTTCTTCCATTGCCTTTCCCTGCATTTCATAGCTGAGTGGTTGAAGTTAAGTGGTTGTTGGTTATTGACAACATGAATAAGTTTGCCCTGAGAACTGCTGATTTTTTTTCTCACCATTCACAAAGGCCATGCTTTAAATAATGTCCATTATAGAAATGTGTGAAAACGTTTCAAATTTGAAATATTTTGAGCTAATACTTTCATTAAGGTCAGAAATTTGTTGGCCATTTCCAATGAACTAAGAATAGATGTTTCAAGCTCCAAGAAGCTAATTTGGGTTCAGAATAGAATTTTGAACTCAGAAGTCTTTGAATCCAAAATCTTTTGAAGGCTGCAAGCTTTGATCCTGCTTGCTTAGTTTAAAAAAAGTAGAGTTCTTAAAGGTATACAGTATGAAATACCAAAACTTCTTCCTGGTTCTGGTATCTTTCTCATATTTTCATTAGCCTTCGATAAGTTAAGAATATTACTAATTACTAATAGCTACTATTACTAAGGAGTCTGACGTACCATGGAACCAATCAATGTCACCTGAATCTCAGTGATCCTGATACTCCTAATCAAAGGAATAACATTTATGAAAAATATTTTCTTTTTTTTTTACCAAGGCTGTGTAAAACGGGCACATTGTCTTTGAAAAATAAGGTGACTAGCTTAAGTAATTATAGATCAAAACTCATTTCTCGTGTTTCTAAAATGGATATAAAACAGTGGTGAAATCCAATTTTTTTTACTACCAGTTCTGTGGGCGCGGCTTGGTGGGTGTGTGGCTTGGTGGGTGTGGCTTGATGGGCGTGGCAGTGGAAGGATACTGCAAAAGCTCCATTCCCACTCCACTCCAGGGGAAGGATACTGTAAAATCCCCATTCCCTCCCCACTCCTGAGGGAAGGTTATTGCAAAATCTCCATTCCCACCCCACTCTGGGGCCAGCCAGATGTGGTATTTGCCAGTTCTCCAAACTACTCAAAATTTC
>JANHFM010002183.1:21490-32748 GCA_032468115.1 Grayia smithii
ATGCATCTTGCAAGGTCAGTACCCGGCGTATAAGATGACCCCCTACTTATCTGAAGATTTTAATGGGTTAAAAAGTCGTCTTATATGCCGGAATTTACGGTATGTATCAGGGATGGGTTCTACCTACCTTTACTACCGGTTCTCTTCGTGCACGCGCCAAAGAGCCAGCGCTGTCCAAAGACATCTCCATAGTCATGTGGCTGACATGACTCAACACTGAAGGCACACGGAGTGTTGTTACCTTTCCACCAAAGTGGTCCCTATTTTTCTACTTGCATTTTTTACGTGCTTTTCAACTGCTAGGTTGGCAGAAGCTGAGACAAGTCATGGGAGCTCACCCCATTACGTGGCATTAGGGATTGAACTGCTGGGCTGCTGACCTTCTGATCAACAAGTTCAGCATCTTAGCCACTGAGCCACCACATCCCTTCCCACTTACAATAGTAAAAGTTAATAATCTATGCAGACAAGTGTTATTAACACAACAGAGATCAACAGATATATTTGTGAGAGTTCAGTTTTATTTCCTGTAAAATATACCAGATGATGGTATTAGGCAATTAGTCATTTGGTCAATGAATACTTTCTTTACTGCAAAACGTGAACTTCATAATCAAGAATCCCCATTCCTGCTTGTTAAAAAGATGTAACAAATGCTTCTCTATTTCTCTCTGTGGCTATTCTGTACAACCAAAAGCTATTTAGCCTCTCAAAACAGCCATAATACAACTCTTCAGTAAACACCATTTGAGTAAAATCTATCATTTAAATACATTGAACCTACAACTAGTTACAGGAGGATTAAAGAGAAATAATATTGCTATGCTTTTAAATGAATCTCATATAATAGTTAATAAAGCTGGGGATATAATAAAAGGTAAAGGTTTCCTTGTCAGTCATGTCTGACTCTAGGGCACAGTGCTCATCTCTTTTTCTTTGCAGAGCAAGCCAGCATGGTCTGAAGACTCTGTTGTGGTCATGTGGCACACACGGTTGTATGTAGTGGTGTGATTGAAAAATTTAACAACCGGTTTGCTGCTCGGTTGCTGGTAGGCATGGCCATGAGGGAGTGGTCTACTTGGCCTCCTGCACCACGCTGAGTGGGGAGGAGGCGTTTTCACTCTCCGAGGCTCCAGAGGCTTTCCTCGAGCTTCCAGGAGGGCAAAAATGGCCTGTCCTGGGCACCGGAGGGCCTCCAGAGACTGGAAACAGGCCCATTTCCGGACTTCTGGTAGGCCCTGCACTTACCTCGCATCCAAAATGGGCCTCATGGAGACATCTGAGAGGGACGGGGGGCAGGATCAGCCAGTCCTTGGAACAATCAGTTTGGCAAATCAGATTAAAATTAAGATCCGGTTCCCCCAAACTGGTCCTAACTGGCTGAATCCCACCCCTGGTTGTATGCCAAAGTGCACAGAATACTGTTAGCTTCCAACCAAAGTGTACCTATTTATCTACTCATTATTCGGATGCTTTCGAACTGCTAGGTGGGCAGGTGCTGGGGCAAGTAATGGGAGCTCACTCCATTGTTCGAGCTTGGGTCTCGAACCTGGGCTGTCAGTTTTCTCTCTGACATGCTCAGCATCTTTAATCACTGAGCCATCATACCCCCAGGAATATAATAAGAGATTGTAATTTATGTTTGAGAGACACTGCGTGAAACAAGGCTGTTCCTTGCATTGTCTGCAAGAAATTGTGGGTGGTCATATAGGATTCTGTATTTTTTTCCCCTATGTAATAAAATAACATGTATCTGTGCAATTATTTTTCTGTTTCTTTTTTCTTATGTTACATCAGTATATCTTTGTGGAAAAGAAGTGTAAAATAGAGTGATCAATACATGTTTCAAGTATTTGACACAGGTACAGTCTTTACAACATGAATAGATTTTCTCCCTGGTGATCTGTGATCTGTCCCTAATCTGGTCTTTCAGATCCCCGAATGGTGCATTCCTTGCCACTGCAACTGAATCCATCCACCTTCCTTCCTCCTTCCTCCTCTTCCTCCTCCCATTTCCAGCACTAGAACTATTTCCAAACAGCATCACCAACTAAGATTTTTTTGGTTGTTGTTGTTGGATCATAGTCTATCAAAATGTTGAATATTTTCCTAGAATTCATCCATAACTTAACAAAATTGACTAGAGAACCATGAAATTATCCCACTGATGCATAGATTCTATGGATGAATAGGCCATAACAAACTAATTGACATTAAGGGTTTTTTCCATCATTAAGAATATACTGTATACCTTCTCTGTTCATCAACTCCAATCAACAACATCAGATAACATTTAAGCATATCTATTATTTCTATTTGTTATAATTTCATAGATATCCAACATACTTTTAATTTTTTTTTAATTTCATTTGTCAATTCTGTCTGTTTACAATTTTTTTCTTTTGCTGTCCAAATCATTAAAGTCCATATAGGTACCATCCTCTACCATTCATCATAGTTCTGATTAATTGAGCTCATGTAATGGTTTTATGAAGATAAAATGATGTAGATAAAATGATAAAATGATTGCCTTTGGGGCAATGTGCCACAAGCACAACCAAAAGCCAAGTTTGCCCAAAATAGACTCACATTATTCTATGCAAATTAGAATCTGCAATCCAGAAATTATCTTGCAGACTGCCATACTATTTCTTGCAACTCACCAACTAAGAGTTACTTGTCGTATACTGTCACAAACTCAAGCTGCAGCATCAGATAATGACTATCATAAACTTATGACTCTCATAAACTTTCTATCCTGATATAGATATTGGCTTTGCAGCTCTTATGGTTATTGAGAAGACAAAAGTCTTTACGTCCCCTCCAGATGGAATTTGGATGATTTATTTCTTTCTAGAGCACCCAAGCACAAGTTTCAATTTTCATAAATTGTTCAGATGATTCTTTTGGAAACAGACTCATTTCTCATTAGACAGATATTCTTTCAAGATCTCTCCAATTTTTCTCTGTTTGAAAAAAAGTGATTTATTCATCTAGAGTTATGAATTAAAAAGGGAATTTTGATAAACTGACCAAAATGCTATTCTCACAATGCTGGAGCTATAGGCATGCTTTTAAGCGCTTAAATGTTTTATGCCTCTGTGCAAAAATAATCGTTTTCACATGCACAATGAGAAAAAAGAATCTTAAATTGATTGTATATTATATACTTCTTTTGCAATTGGGAATGGTATTTGTCTGCACTTTTAAACCATGTTAAGGGTAATTATAGTGGCAATTCTATACCAAAGATTAAGTGCCGTTTTCTTTAGTGAGGCTGATTTCTGAGAACAACAGAAATGCACTGAAAAAAATCTAAATTCCTAGCACATAGAATAACATATATTTTGATACATATATTACCAATTTATGTGCTTTATAATAGGAATGCCCAAAGAATTCAGCCATGTCTCAAGTCAAGCATTTGTACAATTGGAACTGAAAAGATTTGGAAGCTATCTGAATCAAATCATAGAGCTTCGAATGTGGAGCAATTGTTAATTGTCCTTTGCACAGTTGTGATTTATTGGGTTTCACCAAGCCATCACTGGGATATGTAGAACATTATTAGATATGTAGAACCTCATTAATGTTATTGTTGGCATCCCAACTGCTGGATGGTTCTAGAACAGGGGTGTCAAAGTTGCATCGTCATGGTGGTATCACATGACATATTGCTACTTCCCCCCCTTCACTAAACTCGGCATGGGCATGGCCAGCGAATGACACATCTGGCCTGTGGGCCATGAGTTTGACAGCCCTGTTCTAGACGGTGCTCTGAATTATTAGTCTGGAAAAGACCACTGTGAATCTACCCAAACAATTGCTAGTAATTTAGAGAGATACTGAAATACAGATAAGATGTCTGCAGAAATTGTAAGTGTGAAAAATAGTCATAAGTCACTTTTTTCAGTGCCATTGTAACTTCAAACAACCACTAAATGAATGGTTGTAAATCAAAACCTACCTATATGTTTATATAAATGATGCAATTCAAGTAATTTAACAACCGGTTCTCCCTAATGACCAGCTGGGTAGGCGTGGCAGGGGTTTCATGTGACTGAGTGGGCCAACTTAATGTTACTCATGGCAAAGTGGGGTGGCGCAGGCAGGCCAAAGCAGTGGTGGCATTGGTCGTAGCCTTAGTGCAGGAGCAAAGCACCCCTGTACTTGCCTTTGCACAACAACAGCGTTCTTCCTTCATTGCGGTCAGTGGTGGGTTGCCCTCAGTTCGGTCCGGTTCGCGCGAATAGGTAGCGGTGACGTTTTGACATCACCGAACCGGTTCGCAGTGTCCCGGACCCGGGCCTACCCACGCGCCCCAACTCACCTTTTTTCAAAAAAATCGCTGAAATTAGCTCTCTGCGCATGCGCAGAGCGCTTTTTCGGCGATTTTTCAGAAAATAAATTTCGCACGTGCACATGCACACGCGTGCACAAAGAGAACCGGTAGCGAGGGTGGGTAGAACCCACCCCTGACCAAGGGTCAGACAAATCTAAGGAAGGGTCTGGTCATCAGCAAATAGTAGATACATAGTTACTCTAGCTCACTGTCCCAGAGATGCTTTTCCAAAAGGCAACTGGACTTTTTTGTTTTTTCTTTGAAAATGTTTCACTTTTCATCTAAGAAGCTTCTTCGGTTCTAATTGACAGAACTGAAGAAGCTTCTTGGATGAGAAGCAAAATGTTTTCAAAGAAAAAAAAGAAGTAGATTCAATTGCCTTTTGGAAAAGCACCATTGGAACAACCATGACCTGGACGATTGAGAATCTTCATCGACATTTAGTCACACAGTTATACCTAGCCACAAAAAAAAGCTTCTTTCTTTCCCCTTGCCTACTTTCATGCTTTTCTCTCTGTGGTTTTACAGGAAAAATATTAAAAAGTAACTGGCAGAAAGGCTCTGTCCCTAAGATTCTGGACAGGTGGAAACCATGGGGCATGTATTTTTTCAGTGTTCCTTTTATGGAGGCATTTGAACCAAATTGATCTTTCCTGTGATCAGCAGATGTCCTGATCACTCCAATTCAGCTTATGTCCAGATGTTACTTACAGATGAACCACCATTTATTACAGGGCACGCTGCTGGTTTTGCACTACAGCATGCAAGTTCCTGATGGTGCAGTTTTATGCAATTTTAGATACTGTCATATTTTTGAAAATGTCAGACATCACATTTGCAGCCTAGATTTTCTTTTACTTTACTTATGAGACTTAATTACAAGAGAAGAGAATATACAGTACATATGTAGCACAGGGATCAACACCAAGCAAACTATCATTCAGAAAACAATATGGTAATCAAGCATCAAGGAGAAATCCAACCCCCACCAAATCCTGTAGGCTATTGTATATAAACAGGAAGCAAAACCCCTACTCACTCATACTGATTATGTTACCTATTTGGGTAATTAATGTCTGCAAGCAACTAAGCAAACTTAGAGCGCACCAAGGACTTCACAGAGCCTTAATCAGGCTGCTTACTCAGTCAGCAATATTTCTGTTATGTCCACGCAGGCATGATCAGAGCTTTTCCTTTTGCTGCGCAAGTGTGGGACATATTTTAAAGTTATTGGTTAAAGGCTGACAGTTTCCTATAAAAGGGGCTGTCAGCAGGGAACTGAATGTTGGTTTATAATGAGTCCTTATCTTAAATAAGCATTGCCGCTGGAAGTGTGGCTCCTCATCGGTGTCCCACACACAACATTTCATTGGCGATGAAGGTGGGATTATGGGGGGACACTGAAGATGAGGAAGATAATCATGATGATGTCCATTGGTTGAGGGAAGCCAGTAAGGATCACAGATTGACCGAAGATCAGAAGCTGTCCTCCTTGTGTATAGGGTGTGGCAGAAACCACCCAAGAGCTACGTGTCAGGGATGGGAGAATATGAAGAGAGCTTTGACCGAAGCGGCAGAGAAGTATAAAGTCCAAGCGGACAAGCGTAGGTCTTCCCAACCTCCTTTTCGAGTTGGAGATAAGGTCTATTTGTCCACCAAGTATTTAAAGTTAAGGATACCAAGCAGAAAATTAGGTCTGAAGTTCATTGGGCCTTTCCCCATTTCGAAAATAATTAACCCTGTAAAGGTGAGATTAAGTCTCCCCAGATTGCTAGGTAGGGTACACCCGATCTTTCATAGTAGCCTATTGAGACCGGTGACAGACTTGAGGCTGAGACCTAGGCCAACGACACCACCTCCCCACTTGATAATACAAGGGGAGACCCATTACGAAGTTGAGAAGATCCTAGACTCCAGGCTATATAGAGGCTGCTTGCAATACTTAGTCCTATAGAAGGGATACCCCTTGTGGGGGGCTACTTGGGAGAAGAGTTTGGACGTACATGTAGAGTGATTCGTTAATCGTTTTCACCAGGACTTTCCGGACAAGTCGAAAGGTCCTGCTGGGGGGGTGGGGGAGAGAGGTGGTTAGGATTTTGTAGACAGTGTGAAAAGAAGGGTCACCTAGCACAGGTTTGCTGTGCCATGTTGCTTGCCCCCCAGGACAGTCTTCAATTCATAATGGGGGGAAGCATGGCCCGCTGAGAATGAAGGTTTTACTATTAACACAGACACCTGTCATTCAGAAAGGGTGAGCAATCAAACTGGGATCCCGGGAAGAAGTGAAATTTACATCACCATCCATATTGTGGGATCTCCTTGGCCGATGGAAGTGGATATGGGGTCAGCAACAACAATTGGATCCTGGCAGACCTTACAGAGATTGAGGCCACATGGAGCCGAGCAGAAGCTTATACGTAGCCATATTTGTTTGAGAAATTATCAGGGAAATAACATCCCCATCAAGGGTAGTGGAACATTCCATGTAGAATATACAGATTTCTCCGAGCCACTTAAATTGGTTGCTATAGAAGGTGCACTGCCTAACCACCTGGGACTGGATTGGTTTGTAGGTTTAGGATTAGAAATCACTGGGGTTCATAAAATCCTGGGAGAAACCATTGGAGAGTTGAGTAAAGAGTTTGCTGATGTGTTTGATGGAAAATTGGGAGAATATAGGGGTATCCCGATATCCTTCAGTTTGGACCCCAGGGTGGAACCAATAAGAATGAAACTGAGGAGGGTGCTATTTGCATTAAAGCCCAAGGTTGATGAACAACTGGATAAACTTATTCAGCAAGGTGTAGTGGGACTGGTGGACCATGCCAAGTAGGAGACCCCTATTGTGACACCAGTGAAACCAGACGGGTCAGTCCAAATTTGTGCAGATTATAAATGTACTTTGAATAGTACTTCAACATAACACACATCCATTACCAGTGGTGCAGTATTTGTTACATTTGCTGGGGTGGGGGGCAAGATCTTCACAAAGTTAGATTTTGCCCAAGCTTATCAGCAGTTCCCCGTGGATGACACCACCACTGCTGAAGCACAAACCATCATAATGCATCGGGGGGCGTTCTGTTGCCATTGCCTACAGTTTGGAGTAAGTGTGGCCCCAGGATTGTTTCAAAGCCTGATGGAACATTTGTTATATGGCATCCCTGGGGTTGTTCCCTATTTTGATGATGTGCTCATCTCTGCTACCAGTAAAACTGAATTATTTGAATGACTATGACTAGTGTTACAAAGATTTCAAAAAGCTGGGCTAAAGGTAAAGGAGGAAAAGTGTAAAGTAGCAGTAAATCAAGTTGAGTTCCTGGGATACCTGGTTGATGCATCTGGATTGCACCCCACCAAGGAGAAAGTACATGCAATACATGCTGTGCCAACACCAAAGAATAAGATGGAACTTTAGGCCTTCTTATGGCTCCCCAATTTTTATAGTGTGTTTTTGCGACAAAAGGCATCTGTCACTGAACCACTACATCGACTATTGGGAAAAGGGTTCCGTGGGTATGGGGGCACAGAGAAGCAGCTGTATTTGTGGGGGTGAAGAAATTAATTTCCTCGATAGCATCCTAGTTCAGTTTAATGAATGCCTGCCATTAGTCCTGATATGTGATGCATCCCTGTTTGGAGTTGGGGGAGTTTTAATCATCAGCTTCCAGACAATTGTAAGGCTCCGTTCTTTTCTAGGATGCTATCATCAGCCAAGAGGAAGTACAGTCAACTTGATAAACAGGTGTTGGCTGTGGTTGCTGGAATTAAGAAATTCCACGAATATGTTTATGGAAGGAAATTTGATTTAGTGACAGATCAAAGCCGCTGTTGGGACTTATTGTGGGGAACCGGCAAACACCGCAGGTCCTGTCCCCAAGAATGACGCGTTGGACAGAGTTTTTAGCAGCATATAGTTATTGACTTATACATTGACCCGGCATGGAACTGGGCAATGCTGTCAACCTATGCCAATGTCCATTACCTAATCTAGTGGAGGATCTGGCTTCAGCAACATCGGTACTACTAGTACCGGTAGTGGTGGCAGCAGGAGGCTTCACCCACCCACCAGGACATCATCAGGGACACTCTGCGCATGCACAGAAGTGCAGCACATGAGCAAAGCAAGCGCACCCATACGTGCGCTCCCAGTTCCAAACTGATAGTGAAGGTAAGTGGAACCCACTACTGAGGAGAGTCACTTCCATGTGACTCCTGCTAACAAGGCAAGAACATGCCTTTAATTAATGTAACCTCCCAATGTACCTCACCTAAATTCATATTTCACATACATTCTCATGCCATGATGGAACATTGCTTATCTATGGACATTGAAAGGGTGGGCAAGGGTCTCTATGACATCACAATTGTCATGGCCTCATCACTCAAATGATGCAGATTATGCAATTTGCATCAGTCACACCATAATTTGTGTCACTAGGGCTTGAAATAGATGCCTATGGTGCTATTTCTGTTGCAGATTCCGCTTAAGAAAAGTGGCCTGATTAAATTAATGACAATTTCAGATTATTTTCATCTAGATCTAATCATAAAATCTCCAGATTTAGACATCTTACATGATGGAAGGTTTTCCAATGTACATAAATACCACTATACTGCTGTACTGATTGAATTATTAGTGGTGAGGAAAGGCGATCTAATTAGAATATGAGAAGATCTGCTATAAATTTAGAGCTGTACTATAATTCATGTATTGTTATCTTTTAAAAATCTGGTGGGTTCGTCTAGCCAAATAACTTCCTCCCCCATGTATTAATTATGTCTTTGTTCCATTTATGCCCACCTTTACATATAAAATAGCAAGTTGTATTTTGCTTGGCCAGATTCCTGCATATAGCCTTGCATTTTCCATTCTGACTGCCATCAGAATCTTTTTTTAGGTTTAAATGTACAAGGATTGACCCTGGGATCTTAAGTGTGCACAATATGTGTTGATATATTTAAGCTCTGTTCTCTCTTATGTTATTATTTTCCCATTCTTTTCACTATAGTTTATTACTGACACCAAATTTTCCTTATCTCTTTTCTGGTTAACAACCGTTATTAATCCCAGCCTATGAAATGCTAGACTGGAAAATTTTGGCAGGGCTTTGGACAAGAATATTCCTGCAGACACTTTCCTGGGACTTAAAGCTTGTCTTGATTTTTTTAGCTTATTTTAATTTTCAAAAGTAGGAAATTGTTTTGCTGCAAACCAAAATGACAGCCTCAGGCATGACATATATTTCCATGACCTTCCTAGGCATTCTTAGATATTAAAACATTGTTAAGGAATATGGCTATAGCTTTGGGATACATTTGTTCAATACAATTTCCAGGTTTTCTCTCCTCCTCCTCTTGTTATGCTACTTTGGGCATGTTTATTGATTGATTTATTAAATGTATATATCTTTCAACTCCCAACAAGAGAGTTTTAGCATAGTAAATTTTTAAAAAGTAATTAAAAGCTTGTTAGGAAATATGTGTAACTTAATATGAGAACAACAAAAGTGAGTTGATGTGATAGAAACTATTGTGCATGCTAGAAGATAGATGTGACTATATGAACATTCTTAGAGTTTTATATTTGTGAATTGATAGTTTGGCCAAATCCATGATTTATTTATAAAAATAATAAAGGCAGAGTTTTTAAAAAATACCATATCAAAACATACCATTTATATTCCCATTTGACTTTATATATTTCATTTATACTTTGCTTTTTTACTTTGGTGGTTAAAAGGCAGTTAACATTAAATTTAAATATATTTAAAAACAAAGGTAATATAAATGGATAATTAAGGAGAAAAAAAGAAAAGGAAAAGTAGTGTCATCAATTTTCTATGGACTCCTTGTTCAACGTATCAAAACTCTTGATCTAAAAGTCTAACTGTGGAACTCTAAATGCTTAAATTATCCAATTTGTTGCTTGACGATAATTATAAAAAAGTACAAAAGGAACATAAATAAGTAAAAATGAAGCAGAGATAATAATACATTGTCATTAAACATGCCAAATGGGCAAACAATGGCTTAATAATCACACAATTCAGGTTTCTCTTGGTAAAATCCAGGGAAGCAAGTCTTATATTCTCATCCAAAACAAAATTTTGGTTCAGTTTTGATGGATTTTGTTTTGTTTCATTGTTTGCTCTTAATACAGTCTCTACTATTGGCAAGAACATGGAGGAAGAGTTGAATAAATACAGCTACTTAGATGTTTATTTTATTTATTTATTTATTTATTTATTTATTTATTTATTTATTTATTTATTTATTTATCAAAAAGTACAAGGAAACAACTAACTGTATAGACACATTAAAAAATTTGGCACAAATAAAAGGATATAAATAGGCAGAACGTAGCCATAAACACATAGAATGATTACATATAAATGGAGGACAGTAGGACGGGGACGGCAGGCATGCTGGTGTGCTTATACACTCCCCCTTAGGGACTTCTTAAGAAATGTGAAAGGTTCATGGTGAGACCAACAACAGATCAGGCAGAGCATTCCACACATTTACCACTCCATTGCAGAAGTCATACTTCCTACAATCAAGACTAGAGCGAATCACATTGAGTTTGAATCTATTGATAGCTCTTGTGTTATTACGGTTGAAATCAAAGCACTCATTTACAGGTAGGACTTTTTGGTAAATAATCTTATAAACTAAGCATAGGTCAGAACGTAGACAGTATAGTTCAAGGCTATCCAGACCTAAAATTTCAAGCCTGGTGGTATAGCGTGACTTTACTCGACTATAAGAGTTGAGGTGGTGCAGTTGTTAGAGTGCAGTACTGCAGGCTACTTCAGCTGGCTGCTAGCTGCAGTTCAGCAGTTCAGCAGATCGAATCTCACTGGCTCAAGGTTGACTCAGCCTTCCATCCTTCTGAGGTGGGTAAAATGAGGAC
>JANHFM010002183.1:103247-116628 GCA_032468115.1 Grayia smithii
GTGTGTGTGTGTGTGTGTGTGTGTGTGTGTGTGTGAGAGAGAGAGAGAGAGAGAGAGAGAGAGAGAGAGAGAGAAATACACTTTGGCTCATGTTATTGTATCAAGTTAAATAGGAACAGGAACAGTTTTGTGCCTAGAATTATATCTTGAATTAGGTCATTGCATCCCATAGCACCACAAATTTAAGAACAGATATTAATTTAATATTGGCTAAACAACTGCAATCTGTTCAAAAGAACGGTGTATTAATATTTTAAGATAAAGACATATTTTATAGGTCTGAGAGAAAATGTTTTGGAACATAAATTAACCTTTTGTCTCTTTTTTCCAGAGGACGGCCAATATTTTCTAAAGGTCCTCATACCTAGTTATGCGGCTGGATCTATAATTGGTAAGGGAGGACAGACAATTGTTCAGCTGCAAAAAGAGACTGGGGCTACCATCAAGCTTTCTAAATCCAAAGACTTTTACCCAGGTAGGTGTAAACCACAGTTCTTTTCTTGAATAATTAAAAAGAATCATACCACTACCATTAGTAGTAAAGGGAATTATCAAATGTAATTCTGAACAAATGCTGATTTTGGCTATTTTTTTTAAAAATCAGCTTATTATCTAGTACCAACTGTGTTGTTCCAATAAATATTTTAAAAAAATAGATTTCACTTTAGTATTTTGTTCAAGAAAATGTCAAATATTATGATCAAAGCCATAAGTTCAAACCAAACCTGTATGCTCCTTGTAGAATAGGCCATTTACCTTAAATTTGCTATATACTTTGGTTCTATTTCATTTCTTTGTTCACTTATAATAGTCAAAATTAAAGAGAGGAAGTGGTATTCTTCAGATATTTCCTTGGTATTTGGTTATTTTAGTTGTGATGGTTAATAGAAACCTATTATGAAATAATCGACACTAATGAGAAAAGGAGATAGATGTAGTTATACTGTGGGCATAAGCATTAACACATTGCATGTTATTCACTACATGGTGAATAATGTACAGTGATATCATATACATATTTTTTTTAAGATTTCTGAATTCCTGCATAGATACTGATTATCTAATATAAATTAAAACAAGTTCTTAATGTTTATAGCAGTAATAGCTATAGTCCCGATAGTCCATTGATTTTGTAATTCTAACAGTGGTAGCTTTCCATTGAGATGGCCTTTTTACTTTTAGTGAAAGGAAAGCTGCTTTGCATTTGCTGATTGTTTTCAGAGATATGTCTGGGCTTTAAAATGAGTTTAAAAGGCAATTGTGAAGGTAATTGAAAGAAGCATCAGGAATGTTTCATTTTTTGCTATTTTGCATTTTGAAGTTTACCTTATGTTTGGATACAGATGTTGTGCTTAAGTATTTGTGATTTTATAAACAGATATGTGTAGGTGAAATTCCACTCCTGAAATGTTTTAAAATTTGATGATACAGCTTATATAATTTTTGGTAAGCATGAAAGACAATATATGGTTGACATAATATATACATAATAATACTGTAAATAACAGTTCTGAGATAATAACCGAGCTACTAAATTGAATTTGGACACAATAGTTTAAATATAAATTACATATTTGTATGATCCATAAAGAAGATTAGAGATGATGGAGTGACGGAACAGATGCTATGACTGACAGTGCAAATTTGAAATTATATTCAGCTTAAGTATATACTGCAAAGCAAGATAACTTCTGTCTGCTTCTTTACAAGAATTTCCCTCCTAATTTAAATAATCATTAAATGTTTAATTGAATTGACTTCTGGATGCTTATGCAGGCACTTTACTAAAGCTTCAGCTGAAAATAGAAGCTTTGCCTATGTTTAAAAAAATACAAAAGGGATGGTGAGAGGTTTACCACATTGTGTTCCTGTGTGACGTAAACACATTCCCTTTGAAGGAAATGATAGCATGGAGTTAGCTTGTGTAATCTGTAACAGGTGTAGATGTTACTGTATAACTGAAGTTACACTATGGGATAGCTTTTATAAATTTGGTATACATGAATTAGATTTTTATCTGAAGAGTTGGACACATGTGAGGCACTCAGTTATTACTTGAGCTAGAAATTGTTTCCCTGAAAAATCTTAATCAACTTTAACATTTTTTAAGTTGATAATCTTTGGCTTTATTTCAAACTACTTTTTAAATTGAACTATGCTAATATTACGCTACTCTTAAATTAAAATAGATATTCATATTTATAATTATAAAATTTCAGTTAATGTGTTAGTAATTTCATACTGTGAACTACTTTTAGTATGATTATTAGTGCTAGAAATGGCTGATACTTATTTTCATAGTGGATGCTGAAATATTTAAGCATTTTTATGTGCATATTGGGAGCATATTGTGCAATAAAATTATGTAACCCATAATATATGTTTGTATTATGTACTATATGTGTATATGTACTATTATGTACATATAGTACTATATACTACAAGTGTACTATTATGTACTACATGTGATAGTTACTGATCACAGTAAATAAAAATAAGTCTTTAAATAATGCTTGTAATTAGTACTGAAAACTGGTTTTTTAATTTAAAAAACTATGTTAAAAACTTAACATAAGTATTTAAAACTTACTGTATTTTCTCATAAAATTTTCATTCAGTTTAAATGCAACTGGCCAGATATTCATAAATGATTACCATTATTCAGGCATATAACTAAATAAATTGTTAATGACTGTTTCCTACTGTGCAAATTGTTTCCAAATGAAAATTTTCAAGAAATGACATGATTGAATATTGGTCATTTTTCTTGATAAACTGTAAATTGGTTTGATATTTTCTTGCATTCTGTGTGATAAATCAATAGTTTTATTTCTTGAAATTCATTTTTGTAAAGTGCAATAAGTATTTTTTCTGAAAACTGTTATATATGTATTTGTGCATATGACAACAATATGTATGACCCTGTTCTAGTTAAAATATTAGTTATGGGAGAGGGAGGGTTGATATGTTATACTTTGTAAGGAATATTTTAAATTGCTTGATTTTAGTATCTCATCTGAATCCAGTGTGAAATGAGAGGGTTTTAAGAAAATTTAGTAAATAATGTCGAACAATAAATCGAAGTGCGTATGTAATCCTTTTCTGTGTTTCATCTTAAATACATGCAAATGCATGCTCACATAAATGGCCAACTATATGTCAGTATTTGTCTGGGGTTCATAATCTCAAGCTAATCAGAGAGAAGATCTTTTTAAAAGTGTTGTGCAACACAAAAATGTTAATGAATTTAGAAAATGATAGAGGTTAAATTTAAAATGGTATCAAATCATTTTTCATGATTTTATTTTTAAAGTGTTTATTAAATGCATAATTAAGATTGAAGTTGAAACTTAAAACTAATACAGGAAGAGATTGTATAACTTGGCAGTCAGATGCTTGAAGATGTGTTCCAATGAAGATGTCATTTTGCATAATGGAACAACGAGATTATATGTCTTTTAAGTTTTAGCATTTGCCCTGCCTTTCATCTCTTTATCTCAAGATGTTGCTTAAATAAAAGAACATTAGTACAGTTGTATTGATGTTGCCAACCTACTTGAGAACTGATTCATAAAGAAATAGTTCTACTGAATATTCAAATTGGATCACTATGGGCCTTGTGATCTGCAAAATTATTTTCCTTTTACATCTATGTGTCCAGTCATCGAATAGAAGCTATTCAAAGGTATACTTCTCAGCTGTACATTTTTTTTACTTTCTGTTTTAAGAAAAATGAAATGATTGTTTCTAATAATAGTTCTATTTGTTTTATATTAATGTTGATTATATATATTTTGGGGACAGCTTGATTTACTTTTTGTGTGTAAAGAATATTTCTGTTTGTTGGCTTTTTTTTTTATCCAATGGATTTTTACCATTTACCATATATTTTATAATTGGTAAGACTTAACGCTTAACAGAGTTAGGGTTTTGGACTTGCTGATTACATTTACTGTTGATAGAGAAGAGCTAGATTCTTTCAGTTCTAAGTTGAATTGTGCGCTTGTAACAACATTTTTTTTTTTTAAAAAAAGTCTGTTATTTATATTTAGAGTGAATCCTGACCGCAGAACAGTCTGATGACTGTTTATGAGTATAACTTAAAACTGTCTTCTAGTAAAATGTGCACAGGATTTTAGCCTTATATATAAACAGTGCTAGAAAGATTAAAGTATCACCTTGTGAACTGTTAATTCTTGCTCTCTTTTTAAGTCAATTAAGCTATCAATCTCTATGAATTCCTGAAGCAAGATTCTTAAATGAAAATGCTGCTGTATTCTGAGTATGATGTATTCTGCCAAGTTACGTCAAGGAAGCTCAGTGTATTTATATGCAACTAAACATTTGGAAGTGATTTCTAATGGAATGTGTTTTGGGATTAGATTATCAATGAGTATAGTTGAGAAATTTCTCAAAGTTGCTTCTCTGTTTTGCAGATGTTACATATCAGTATTGAGTTACTGAAATTTGAGAATGACAAAACAGTGAAAGAAGATACATACTTCAGCTAGGTTTTGAAATATTAATATTTATTAATTTATTAAATTTATATTTTAACATAGTTGAAAGATGTAGCGATACATAATTATATGATTAATATATGTATTCTCTTGTTGAAAAACAGGTAGCGGTTTTTATTTTTGTTAGAAAGGAAGATATCCAGTTTAGGATAAATCTTTACTCTGTTCAATCTTTCTTTTTTATTCAGTTTCTATGCTAGTGATGAAATGAATATAAAAGCTCAGTGTATGAGCATGTTAAGTTATTTCATCAATACTTAAAACTGATATCCTATTTCTTTTTTAAAACAAGTTAGGTCCAAAGTAGAAATACCAAGTGGTATTTCTCTTGAAGTAAATAGAGTTTTACTTACTTCAAATATAATTTGGTAAATGTTCATTTAAATAAAAACCATGTAATGTTGTCATTCAAAATTTTCATTCTAATTCTATGTGTTTTACCAAACAAAATTATATTGAAGTGAATGGAGAACATTTCTCTTTTAACTTTCTCTCTGATTTCCCAAATACCATAGGTTTCAAACAACTATTTAAAAATATTTTTTTTAAATCATTCTATTCAATAGTTTTTTTTCTACCAATAAGGTCTAATTCTTAACATGGTTGGAAAGAAAATAATGTATTATTGAATTGTTTTTGTATGCCAGACAGCAGAGTTGGAAAGCACAAATTATTGTGAAGTTGAGATTTTAATGGGGGCTTTGTGTAATAATCACCTTTAGCCATAGTTCCAGTTTAAACAACATCTGTAGAAACTTGATAATGTTTGTATTTTGCAGCAGGTGTAGTTGGAGTTGTAATCATTCTGAGAAAGAGTTTAGTTTGCTTTTATGTATCACCAGTCTGGTGGGAATGAATGACTTGGTAGACTTGAAGGTTGTCAGTTGTCCTGTGTTGGAATGCTGCAGGTAATTGGGCTAGACTGGTGGGAATTATGGCAGTGCACTTCTCACGTTGCACTGCAGCTGCTGTTGATCTTAATTAATCTGACCCTTAGAGGCTGCAGTGTCATAGCATAAAAGGCAATACATACTACAGATTTGAAGTGCTGTTGTCATGCACTTGTTTTAAAAACAGTTTTAAAATGGCTGATCATTTATTTTCGCTTTTGACTGTGATAAGGGCAAATGTTTGCGAATTTTTTTGGATTTTTGAACATATATACTTGTAATTTGCAAGATGTGTTTGTACATTTGGATAAGTATTTTGAACATTCTTTTGTTGAAAGAAGTTGCGTTGAAATTAGTAAGAACTATTTAGAAGCATGTGTGGCAAATGCCACATTAGAATGAGTATTGAATACATTTCTTTACATAGAAATATATTCTTTATATAGATTTTGATTTATATAATTTTGACTTTGCAATTAGTGATATTTTTATCTTTACTTATTACATGGGATTTAATTTAGCATGATAAGTACTATATACATACTAATTTCTCCTAAAATTATTTTGTTGCCTGAATCTGACCAAAACTGTTCTACATACTGAATGCTATTTTGAAAAAATATATACACCCAGTGTAAAAGTATTTGTCGATATTAAGTTTTAACATAATTTTTAACAGCATAATTGTAAGCATTATGGTTAATTTTAACAATTCAGGTAGTTGAAATTTAAAATTGCATGATTCTTTGTCATACTTTTTTTCAGAACTATTAAATATTCAAATAATTGCCAGACTTCAGAGATTTTTAAACCTTTGCATTATAGGACAGTTATGACTCAGCTGCATATTTTATTTTGTTTGGGCCAAATATGCTAGCCTGGCAAGTATAACTTTCCTTAAAATATTTTGTATGTTACCAATTTCAAATCTCATCTTACTGTATTAATCACACTTACTGAACAATATTGCTATGAATCAAATTCATTTTAGTGTTCTAGTACTAAATCTAGTATTCCTAAGAATGCTAGATTTATTTAGTATTGCTAAAATCTTGCATGAGAGCCACTTTGGTGCAGTGATTAAATGGACTAGCTAGAAAATGGTAGGTTGTGAGTTCCAGTCCTGCTTTAGGCATGAAAACTACTGGGTGATTTGGTGCCAATCACTCTCTCTCAGCTGTGAAAAGGAAACAATGGCAAGCCACTTTTCATGTAGCTCTTCAGAATGAAGACTGACTTGAAAGCACACCCATATATAAACTGTCATTCTATAGTTTGAAGCATTTAGTAATGATGTCATCATTTCTTTTTTGTTGCTCAATTTTATATGGTCCCTGACATTTATTTTGCGCTGTGTTACATTTTGCCTTTTTAGTCAACATGGATATATCATTCTTAACATAATTAATATATAATATTTTAAGATATGGACGTATGGACATTTTTATTTGTTTTCATTGGCTTGTGGTTTATGTTTCCTGAAACTTGATAACCTGTAACCAATAAGGATATATTATCTTGTCAGTTTAATCTTGAGCATAGCTTTGTTCATTTTATCATTATTTGTTTATTTAAAGAATTTATATAGCCACACAACTCAGAAAAAGTGACTCTGGATGATCTAATTAATCCCCCAAAACAAAGCAAACAAAAAAATGCAACCAAGATAAAATATCCCATAAATATATATGTATTTGTCAACATATGTCTAGAGAATATATTTTGAGGTTCTACATATTGATATTACTAGCTTTTGCAAGTTCATTATTAACAAATTAGAAAACAGTATAGCTTATTAGAGTTTACAAGGTCTGGAGTTCAACTTATCTTTAATAGTAGCATATGCTATATACTATTATTTTTACAATTAATGCAAAAAAGAGAAAAAAATAATATTTTGGATAATCATATTTATGCCTGTACATGTTGTAATTGCAGTTTTAGCATGTAATTCCAACTAAAAAAATAAATGCAACTTTCACTGTTATACTGAATGTAAAGTGATATGAAATGATATACTAAATGTAGTATAAAAGGACTTTGTTTTAAGTTTCAAAATTGAAGGTTTTGATTATCCTGAAAATTATTTCTGGATCCTATCTGCTGTAACTTTTGGTCAAGCAAAATGTGATATAATAGCAGCCGTTGATGTAGAATGGTGTGGAATGACATCACATAATATCAGTTGCCTTAGATATGAGGAACTAAGTACCATTTCTGAAAGATAATGATACATTATTGTAGAATCACAGATATTCAGATACAATAGTACAACAAATAATCATCTTTTTTAATCGCAATAAAACAAATACAATTTTCACTTACAATAATTAGTTGAATCAAGTAGAAACTTGTCCTATGAAATATAATATTACATTTTGAACTTGTTTTCAGAGATATTATTACTTATATCGTACTTTATATCCAAGGAATCAATAATATAGGAAATACTTCTGTTTTTATTTAAAACAGGTTTTTCCCAATAGAATTCAGAGTAAAAATGCTGCATTGGCCCTCTCCCATGCTGTCATTTTGATTCTTTCTCTTCCATCCCTTACCCCCTAATCTACAGGTCTGCTAGCGAAAATGTTCAGATGGACAAATAACAGCTTGGGGGCAAGTATGACTATATATAAATGAAAAAAGGACATGATTAAATATTTTAATCTTTTAAATTAAATATTTTAAATAAAAGATAAACAGTCTTTAATATTATAAAATATTGAGAAATTTAATTATCATTTATCTTGTCTATTTTATAAAGAATTCTTACTGAAGGAAATCCTGTTGTATGGCTTTATTATGTTTTACTCATTATTACATTAGCATGCTTTGCTTCATTGTGTTTTTCTGTGACCATAAGAGGTAAAAAGCTAGTTTTTGCCCTATGTGCTTTTCTTATTATTTTTAAAACTGCTGAAAGGGTTTACTAAGCCATTGAAATACATTTGGAGAAGGGTTGGACTCAGAAAGGAAATGTAGGCAAAGTCTTGAGTCTCTTCTACTTATAGAAAGAAGCCTCTGCCAGATCAAAAAGCCTTCTGTGAACTGAGGGGTAACATTGAAGTTTAAATGCTAAACAATTCAGGAGTTTGTTTCTGAGAAAGTCACCATGTTTCTACCTATATTTCTGATCAAATAAGTTGGTGGGTTTAGTTTATTGTGTAATGGCTGGGAGTGGGGTCTCCACAACACAGTGCTCCAGGTATGAAATTCTGTCCTGTGTGAACTTCAGCAGACAGTGCTTCTGATTGTTTATTATTTTGCTTGGTTTTTAAATCAAGTGTATTTTAATTTATATTTTATTGTTCATATAAGCATTGTTGGTTTTGTTGTGATGGTTTCATTTAAGACAGTTTCGTTCTCTTATAAATGGTGCTGGGTTGTGCTGAGAATAAGAGGTTGTCAAAATAAACAATTATATGTAGACATAATGATCTCCTAAATGTGGACAGACAAAAAATTAATACTAAATTTAACATTTTATTCTTGCAAATTTACAGTTGATCCAGGACATTGTGATTGTAGCACATAGCTGTCCTTGTCTGAGGTTGAAAGGGTTGGGACAAATTAGTTCCTCTCTGATGGGATTACCAGGGAATACCAGGACGGTAGACTGGATTGGTTACTTGACATATTAGAAGAAGGCAATACGAAACTGCTGGTTTGAGGCACCAGGCTAGAAACTGGGAAACCATACATTATTCTCCAATTTTTAAAGGTACAAAGCCAACTGGGTAGCCTGGCCCAGTGACCGTCTCCCAGTCTTCAAAAGAAGGCAATGGCAAACTACTTGTGAAAGAAAATCTTGCCAAGAAAAGTGCAGAGACATGTTCAGGAAATCATCAGGTGTCAAGACTGACTTAAAGAGACAAATAAATATAAAGAAAGAAAGAAGTCAGAGGACATTCTTAATTACCCTCCATTAGAGGTTAGATGGAGGCCTCGTGGTCTGACTTAAAGTTTTGCTGAGTGGAACTTGTAGAAAGGTGTTATCTGCATATAAAAACATTACTGAGTAAATTAGCAATTATTCAAAAATAATTGTAATAAAGTTAGTTTACAGGGAGTAACATTTATGTAGGATCTAGTTAGAATTCCATATTCCTATCTCATAATGTTCTATACCTATATTAAACTTTATGCTTAGTTATAATATCATGTTGATGCAGTGCTTTTAAGAAATGCTTTTATAGCTGGACGGGTAGAATTTTCAATGTAACATATTTATTCTGTTTATGAGTGTCATGATTCTAGCCAGCTACTATTGCTGCTATTCTTTCACTTGATGAGTTATCTTTCTATATTTTTAGCAGAATTTAGTAGGAAGATGGTTTACATGTTTTCCTTGTCTCCCCTCTCTCTGTTGGGAAATGCTTTTCCTTATTTCCGTGGTCCTTTGTTCTGTGTTCCCATGGCCTCTGAAATTCTATGCTCAAAAATTAGTTTGAAACAGTGTATCACCAGCTTTAATACCTTTCACTTTCCCTAATAAAAACTTCAAAATTTTAAAACCATTTATATGTATGAGTTTAAATGTTAAGAAAATTATTCAGACAGAAGCTTCACAAAATTATGATTATTACTATGTATAATAAATTAAGCAGTGAGATGGGTGGCAAACAAATCAAATAAATAATAAAATAAATAATTACTGTCATGTAGCTATGTTAATAGAGTAGCAGTATTGGCTATTTATGTGCAGTTTAAGGTGCTAATTGTCACCTATAAAGCCCTGTGTAGGTTTGGGAACCTCTGAAGTGGCCTGCCCCTGATACTTTAGCTGCCCAATCTGTACAAGCACAAAATGCCTGTTCTGAGCCTTAACTGCATAAGGTGACGTGCAACACACATGAAGGCAGGCATTATCTATAAGCACTTCTTTCCTTTGAAACAGTGTATGAGCAAGAATGGCTCTTAATTCTATGACCTTCTGAAGACTGTTTAGAACAGGGATCCTCAAACTTTTTAAAGAGGGGGCCAGTTCATGGTCCCTCAGACTGTTGGGTAGGCATGGCTAGGTCATGTGACTGGGTGGGCATGGCTAGGTGGTCATGTGATTGGGTGGGCATCGCCAATTTAGCAGTTCATTTTGCCAATTTAGCAGTCCATTAAACAATACACACACATTAAACTTTAATTTGTCTTGCTCCTGTGAGTGTTTTATTTGATTTTGTTTGCATGTTGCTCTTTTGATTGACTTTTCTTTTTACTAGATCATTTTTTAAGTTGTTTAGGAGTCTAGTGGTCCACTTCAGGAAACTCAGTTTTGCAGCAATTCTTTTTAGCCCCAAGGAGCTTATAATCAACAAGTAGAACAAACCAGGAAAGGCATTGCCTCTCCTTGTTTTGGGTGGGTGGGAGGCAAGGGACTCAGCCCAAGAGCTGAGCCTACTTAGAGAGGCAAAGGAGCAGGTTTATGTCTACTCCAAAATCTGGAAATCCTCAGCAGCAACCTCCCACATACTTGGAACTGTTCCCCAGCGAAGTCCCCAACCAGCACAAGCTTCTTTTATTCTCCCTCCACTGCAGCTCAGTGCAGAACAGACAAGAAGGGGTGCTTCTTCTCTGGGCTTCACTCCTCTGCACCCTCTCCAATAGCTCCCTTGCCAGGATAACGTGTTTTATTATGGCTGAAGCAGCAGCCTGCCTGCCCCCTTAATTGGTGGGGGAAGGGAAATGAGGAATTACTAAACTGGCCTGCCATACCACAAAGTGTTGCCTCTCTCTCCCCTCCCCATCCCTGGCAAGGTGATATTCAGGGCAGGGGATTTGGCTCATGCAAGGCACTTTGGGGAAGAGCCAGGGAGCATTCCAGGAAATCTCGCTAGCCCCTGCCGCTGCAGCTGTCCTAGCCAAAGTTGCTTCAGGAATGAGAGGCTGCCCCATTCTCCCTCTCCCTCCTCATTGCCAGGCGATCCCATATGAAAAAGGAAGTGGCCGCTAGCAAAGAGGGGAGAGTATGAAGTTGATGCTTCTGGGACGAAGGAAGCTGGAAAACATCTGGATCTCACTTGGCCTCTCTTACTCTCGCAGCCATGTGTGTTTCTGCTGCCATTCCAGAGAGCTGCCTCTGGAGCAAGGGGGAATAAAGAGGCCAGCCAGCAGGCCAAAGGTTCACTTGCTTGCTTTGCTCTCCCATCTCTGCTCTTGCATGTTTTGCTGCTTTTTTCTCTTCCTGCACAGTCCTCCTGATCTTTGAGATTGCGGCCAGGTCGGCGGTGGGGAGGGAGGGGAACACATGGGAGATGGCAGCATCAGAGCCCTCCCTGGCTGTTCCCCAAGATGCCCTGGCCTAAGTGGGTGATCCTTTGTGAAGCTGCCAGGCAATTCTGTGTGAAGAAGGGGATGGTCCACTAGGGAAGAGTGACAAGTTGGTGCTTCTGGGATGAGGAGAGCTGGCTGCAGCTGCTTACCTGCCCACCCTCTGGCTCGGGAGCACATGGCTGCGCCAGCAGCATCACCCCTCTGCCGCGGACCCTCCCCTCCCCACCCACACCCTTTGGCCTTACCTTTGTGGCAGCAACATGTGGTGAGCGTTGAACTATTGAAATGAGCAGAAGTGGGAAGTGCAGCTGGGCAGTGGAAGTTAAGGGAGACGGCTGGAGGAAGGGCCCCCATCAGCCAGGAAAAGCCAGCTATGCAGGAAGTGGCTGGGAGGAGAGGAGCGGGGCTTAACCCCACCACTCCGCGGGCCAGATAAATTGGATCAGCGGGCCACATCTGTCCTGCGGGCTGTAGTTTGAGAATGCCTGGTTTAGATGATATTTAGATTGTTTTATCACTTTCTTGGAGACGATAGATGAATAGTTGAAAACTGTAATAAGTTGTAGTCAAATAAGAGACATTCAAATTTGGTCATGCAATTGAGGCAATACTGCTATAATGTTGTATTATTGTATTTATGATTTGCAATAGTGTTTTATTGAAACAGGCTGGAAGACATTGGAAATTTTATAACCCATTAGAGCATCTTCAGATCACCTTAGGCAAATATGACTGTACAACCTTTTTTTTTGAAAACCTCAAGTGATATGAGGCACCTATGACATCAAGAGTCATATTGTTCTGCTGACTAGCTCTCGTAGTCAAGAAATTGTTCCTTGTTTCAAGTTGAATTTCAAAATGACTATCAGAAGGTGCCTTAGTTGTCTTGTCTTTAGAAGTTTATCTGTTTAATGCCCAGTTCTATTTACTGGAATACCCAGTTCTTTATATATTTAATCTAGTCTTTTATCACCTTTGTTACTCTTATCTGCATTCTTTCTAGTTCCTTAGCATCTTGCTTGCATTAAGACAACCAGTAGTTTAGATGTAGATAGATCGTATTTTAGATGTAATCTGACCAGCATAGAGCAGAACTATTACTTACTATGATCTCAACATTGTAACTCTGATGATAGAGCCCAATATTGCACAGAGAGATAATCTATGATCTATCGAGATCAAGATGAGTCATGGCAGCACAGTATTTAGAATGCAGTACTGCAGCCTACTTTTGCTGACTGCTGGCTGATTGCAATTTGGCAGTTCAGATCTCACCAGGCTCAAGGTTGACTCAGCTTTCCATTCTTTCAAGGTTGATAAAATGAGGATCCAGATTGTTGGGGGCAATATGCTGTCTCTGTAAACCGCTTAGAGAGGGATGTAAAGCAATATGAAGCAGTATATAAATGTAAGTGCTACTGCTATTGCTACCTAGATTCTTTTCACAAATACTACTGCTGAGCTAGGTATAGCCTATATGATTTTTTGTATATAAGTGTAGAGCCCTACTTGCCATTCATTGTTTTAAGAAAACATCCAGTGTCCAAACTGAAAATGTCTCAATGTATAAAGATCATTTTGAACCTGTCTTGTGAATTGTTAGTAATTTTCTTGCAAGCTCTTGCAAGAGCCGAGGTGGCGCAGTGGTTAGAGTACTGCAGGCTACTTCAGCTGACTGCTAGCTGCAGTTCAGCAGATCGAATC
>JANHFM010002183.1:132811-145544 GCA_032468115.1 Grayia smithii
ACCAGGCTCAAGGTTGACTCAGCCTTCTATCCTTTCGAGGTAGGTAAACTGAGGACCCAGATTGTTGGGGGCAATAAACTGACTTCGTAAAAATGCCGCTTGGGTGGGGGGCAAAAGCCCTAATAAGCAGGCATATAAGCAGGGTGCCATCGGCCAGATAATGTTGGCTGGTGGTGTCCAGGGCGAGGGTGTTCTCTGTGGGAGCACCGACCCTCTGGAATGGGTTACCCACCGACCTCCGGACTGCCCCTGACCTTCGCTCCTTCCGTTGTGACCTGAAGACATGGCTATTCCAACAGATTGGCTGATGTGATCGGGTTTTTAATTTTAACTATTTTAAATTATCTTAACTATTTGTTTTAAACAATTTTTAAACTTTTATTGTATTAACCCTCTTTTATGAACTGCCCTGAGTCCCTCGGGAGAAGGGTGGTATATAAATCAAAGTAATAAATAAATAAATAAATTTTGAAGCACTTCCATATTTATGTTTACCCTTGCTGGACCATGCATTCTGATTTGACATTCTGTATCTGATTTCATATTTTATCCTGCATTAGCAGGATTGTTTTTAGGATACTTAAGTTAGAATACGGACTAATCGTTGCTGTTCTATTTTATGCTTGTAGGATGGGGTATTCATTAGCATTCAAATTCAGTATATTCAAAATCTCAAATATCTTCATTGATATTTCTGAACAATTTACTTTTTTATCCCTGGGGACATTTAAATTTAGCTTCTCACCGTGATCTATAAAATAATTGTCCTGTTCAATAAGACAGTTTATGTTTCTTTATGCTTTTTCTTTGCCCTTTTATCAGTCTGTCAGTTCCATTATCACATCTGCTTTATGTTCAAATTCTTCCCTTCCCTATATTCTAAACCTAATGAACACATTCAATTTTCAAATGATTGCTTAGGGTTTTCTCCAATTAAATTGTTCTCTAAAAATGATTTATCAGTTTGCATTCTACTTTAGTCACAGTATTAACTTTAGAATCTTTGACCTTTTGTAAACTTTAAGGTTCTGCAAGTCATCCATTACATTCCTTTTGTTCATAGGTGCTGTTATTTTGGCTCTGTGTACAAATCACTTCCTTTCAAAGATTTGTGATGCATTATATCTATGGAAGGGGAGGTGGGGTAATGGACTACAGTGGAGCAACAGTTTCCCTGGAAAAAGGGAGTACATTCTAAGTAGGGAACTGAGACAAGGAACAAAACAATCTGGATCTGAATAGGATACAGAGGGCAAGAGGTAGGATAGCTACTTCCTAGAACAGGGATGGCAAACCTTTTCAGCAGTGAGTGCCTAAACCGTATGCATGTGCGCGTGCCGAAGCACCAGAAACCCAAAGACCAACTGGTCAGTTGGCACATGCCTGTTTTTTGGCCATTTTCAGGCCATTTTGGGGCCATTTTCAGGTGTTTTTTGGGGCTGGTTTTGGGGTCAAAAATGGCCTGAAAATGACCTGAAAATGGCTTGAAAAACAGCCTGGAAAATGGCCCAGTAAAGGCCTGAAAAAAGCCCGAAAAATGGCCAAAACCGGCCAGAAACCAGAAAAGCAGCTGGTGATGGCGCATGTGCCCACAGAGATGGCTCTGCATTTCACTTCTGGCACGCGTGCCATAGGTTCACCATCATGGTCCTAGAATCTGCCAGGATATATCTGTTGGGGTAAGAAAGGTAAATATTTAATCTGGCAAGAGTCTTGTCTATTGGTGTGAGCAAATAAGAACTGAACTTTGATTGGATTGTTCTATGCCGTCCTTGGGATGGCCCTGACATGATCTGGTAAAATAACACATGATGATTAGATACCTCTCTTGTGTCTTAACCATACAGGTAGCCCTTGACTTATGGCCACAATTGGGACCAGAATTTTGGTGGTTAAGTAAAGCATTTGTTAAGTGAGATGCCCAAATCAGTCGTTTACTTAACGACTATAATTCTGGCACTTCTGGTTGCAGTTGTTAAGTGATCTCCTAGTTTGTTAAGTGGACGGAATGAAAGAGCTATTTGTCAAGTTCAGTTCCCTTCCATGCATGGGAGAGAAGTGCTCCACTAGGCTGAAGGAACAGCTTTGGCATCAAACAACCAGTTGTAAATTGAGGACTACCTGTATTGTGTTTAGTAGCTTTCATTCTTGAAAGTATGATTTATTACTACAGCTTTAGCATGATTAAATATTCTGGCAACCTTATCTACCCTTTTCTCCCAATGAGCCAATTTTTCATTGGCTTTTTGTATTCAGTAATCTAATATGTGTTATGAATTGGACAAATACAATGAACTGAGAAACTCTTCAGATATAGTAGTCAGAGAGCTAGGGCACTAAATGGATGCCTCAGAGTCTTATTATGCTGCCTGTTTTATACAGTTTGGTGTTCAGCTTTATCCTCTTACCAGTTACACCAATGTGCGCAAACTCTTTTTGCTTATACATTTGCAGAAATAATACCTGGCAATGTGGCTAGGTTTTGTACAGCATCTTTTACATTGGAAACAAATTGTTAATCGTGTACATGTGTAAATTTTCTTCACACTATGTATAAGATTAACTAGTTTTCAAAGATAATTGTGAAGGTTTTTTACTTTTTTTAAAACTCTGTTAATTTTTTGACTTTCTATTCTGTATTTTCCTTTGGGTGATGCATTTTGTTGATGGTTTGTCTAAAACTAAATATAGTTAAACTAATATTTAATTTATAATCTTTTACAGAACAGTTGATTTTATTCAGTAGCTATAGGCCTGTTCCATATCTGTGGCTCTAATAAGACTGTTTTTTACTCATAAAGAGTATTATTGTATCCCTGAACTTCTCTCTCTTTAGCATAAATATTTTTTTGCGTGGGTTGTCATATGTATAAAAAAATATGGGAAAAAGAATTTATTTGTAGGAAATGCTTTAACGGTCCAAATAGCAAAAGAGAGTCATCGCTGCCAAGGTTAAAGTTTCCAGTCTGTAACCAATGCATCAGTAAGGAGTAAATGTTTTGTTGAATGCAATTGTATAATCTTTTCATAAATTTCATAATAATTTGAAAATTTACTGAACTGCATTAAGGTACAATTTGCAGTTAATTGTATATGGGCTTTGTCTCAAAATATATTTGTATACATGTGATTTAGTATGATTCATAATACATAGGTAGGAATACCTCTTGTATGTATTAAAGAGAACTTCTGATGTTTCAGAGCTAGATTTATTTCTTCCCACGAATACATAGTATGCATGCTTGACTTCCAATTGTTTGTAAAGATATATCAGTTTATAGAACTTGTAGAAGAAAATGATTATATTGAACTGGTTCATTAAAAAATAGTTTCGTTTCAGTTTCAGAACTGAGGAAGCTTCTTGGATGAGAAGCAAAATGTCTTCAAGGAAAAACAAAGTCCAGTAGCCTTTTGAAAAACCACCTTTGGGACAGTTTCATTTCTAAAATAATATCCTACCTCCCCCCCTCTTTTTTTTAAAGGGAGTTACAGGTACAGGCTTTATTTTATTTTGATATACTAGTGGGAAGTAAGTTTTATTCTTATAATCTATGTCTGCATCATAAATTCAGGAAATAGAAGGGAGGACATGTTTGCCATTATGGAAATCTTCTTTATAGTATTTTTTAATATTTTTTTTCCATCTCCTTCCCTCACTCCCCCCAAACTCTGCTCTTAAAAATAGTGAAGTCTTCCTTCTCTGATGGATGAGAAAGATTAAAAGTTTTGCATTGCTTGTTAATGTTAACAATATATTCTGTTTAAATCAATGAGCATATAATTAAAATATATAGTTAATTTGAAGTGCCACAACATATACATTAGATTTTCTTGCACTCAGGATTTATTTTCTTGCACTCTGGTCTGATATTTTCCCAGTGTACTGGAACTATTGAGGAGGTCTTTCTGATTGAATGTCTAATATTGAAAAATCATCAGAAACCTGAATTAAAAAAAACAAGTTATTTTTTCTGTGACTTCTATCAAAATATGAACCAGAAAATAATTATTTGAGAGTTTTCATTTCTTAAATCCATAAAAGTTTTATTGCCAACCTCTCAAAAGTACAGAGAGAGTTGTATATAAGAGGCAGACAACCCTTTCTAATCCTTGTTTATCCTCCTAGCATGCTGGGTGGATGGATATCAGTAAACAGTTTGGAAAAAGAATATATTCCGTGCATTCCATGCATGCAAGTTTTTAATTAAAGCAATATGTAAAAATACCTACAAAACAAAATAATTTGAAAAGTAATTCAGTATGAATTTGGGAGATTTTTCTTTTATGTGGTAAAATTGTTTAATATGCTTTTCGTACCCAAACATGCAAGTTGAATGAAGAGAAGTTTGGGATTATTATTATAGTTTTTATTAAACCTCTTAGATACAGACTAACATTTTATTTCTAGCACATTTTGTGTGTCTTTAGAACTACATTATTTAATTAATGATATTTGTTTGAGATATAGCAACATTACTGAATTTCACTAATACTTAATTCATACATTCAGGGAGTGATTCATGTTTTAGCTTTTGTCCAAATATGAGAAGTAAAGACTAAAAACTAACAAAGCAATGCTAGTGAGTGGTGATGAACATAGGAAGGAAATTATGAAGGTTTCAAACTGTTGTTTTGTCATATTTATGTTCTTTTTAATATATTTCAAAATCTCAAAATAGCTTAAGTTTAGTAATCAGAAATTTAAGGCAATGTGAATTTTGTATATTGTGAATTTTTTAGCTAGGAAACACAAATTATGTGTTCTAGAAGAGTTATACTTGATAAAGTAAATTGTTGGAGAAAAATATATAAGCATAACTTTAGTATTGAAACGAGTGTGATTTGAAAGTAATTCACATTGCCTAAATATTACTTGGTGAATAAAACTTGCACAAATCTCTACTTAAGATAAAATTATAGTACTTTTGATATTTTATGTAATTAAAATATATTGTGTTCCTAAAATAAACCTTAAAATAGCTAGTAATAATGTACTGATGAAACCAAACAAGATAAATAACAATTTAAGTATTATATTACCTTATGAGCAAAAAAGATATGAAGCATGATTGATTGACAGAAAAATATCGAACACTGCAATTTAATATGCTAAAGAATAATCAGATAAATTAAGCAGCATAGTGCAGAAAAAGTACAAGGGAGGACGCTATGATATTATGTTAACAGAACATGTAGGTTTATATTAAAGAAATATGTTCCTTTATGACAATTATGTGCAAATTCATACATAAGATGGATGAATTACAATAAATATATTGAAAAAAACTGTTTATTATAAAATTACAACTTAAAAATAAACCGAGCATTGTCTACTCTCTGAGATTCTTAAGATTGTAATTGATTGATTGATTGATTGTTTATGTACCATCAAATTCAATTACTGGTGACTACATAGATAGATTTCTCCATGGTGATGTGTCCCTAACTTAGTCCTTCAGGTCTTCCAACATTGCACCCGTTGTCACTCTAATGGAGTTCATCCTTGCTACAAGTTTCTTCTTCTCCTCTTTCCTTCCATCTTTCCCAGAACTGCAGCCTTTTCCAAGGAGCTGGGTTTAAAATGAGCTTTAAAAAGGATAATATGAGCCTTATCATTTATGTCTCAGGTGAGAACTTTGGGTTAATTTGTTTGATAATCCATTGGTTTATTTTCTTGACTATTCACAATATCTTTGAACATTAAAGTTCAAAGATATTAATATTCTTCCAATTTTGCTTTTTCAGAGACAATTGTTCACATCCATAGAGTGTCGTAGGGAATACCAGGGCTGGCACAGTTGTTTCAGTATACTCTTCCATATTTTTTTTGACCTTCTTTGAATCGGTTACTATCTCGCAAAACCAATTTAAGGATGGAATCTTTTTCTGAATTTAGCAATCTTTTGAAATGCTTTTCTTGTTTTTCCATGTGTATTTACATCTTAAATGTTTTTACAGATATTGCAGTAGTGCTATCTCTAAGTTCTTTCCTGAGATTGTTGCCTTTTTTCCTCCTTGACTTCTCGTCTCTTCTTGGCATTTTCCATGGTTTGTCTGACATCCACTATGCTTTATTTCAATTTTTTTCAGTTTCTTTTCATTCATTCTTAATTACTCCTTTAATTTTGTTCCATAATTCCTCTGGTTGTATCAATGAGATTTAGGACTTTGAAGTGATTCCTGATGTTCACCTTGAAAATAGTAGATATATGTTCAAATCATATTTTGAAAATTGACAGAATTTCTTCTGAAATTATCACCTGTAATCTTCCTATATCACTGTTGCCCAATATAGTTGCCTGCTTGCCTTAGTTGGGATGATTTTCATATCTTGGGTGAACCTGCAGGGAAACATATGCTCTTTGCTTATTCCTGACATTTTTTGGTTCATCTCAGGAACACCCCCATCACTTTGATAAGGAATTACTTTTTCAAAATCAGGCTGATTTTGCAGATTTCAAATTTTATACTGTAAATAATATTTTCTTTCTTTTGATGCATCTGATTCCTTGCCCAATCCAAGAATGTTCAGAAAGATTCCTAAAAGCTATGGAGAGGTTATTTTGGAGTGCTGCAAGAAGCAAATAATCATATTGTGCAAACTGACAAAGAGAGTATCTGCTAGATGGTAGAAAAGAGCAAAGAACTGGAAATTGGCATAGGAGGGAATTAGATTCTTTATATCAGAATTTCTTTAACCTTAAATACCACAAACTGGAAAAAAAATGACTAATTAACTCAGGGTCCTTCATACAGTTTATATAAACTATAATATTAAAGATTTAGCCTAATATGAGCATCCTACAATTTTTATTTATGATCTGTGAAACTAAAGAAAACAATCTAATCAGGACTACATTATTATTGATTTCCACAATAAAAATGTCAAATATTTCTCAGTTCAACTTTTTGGGGGGTAACATTTTAATGTATGTAGTGCTTTGCCAGAATTTGACTAACCTAGAATGAGTTTAGAAGCTAAACAAGATTTGGTCTATTTGGTACTAGCAATACTACCAGAGAATATCAGGGCCATTGGCTTGATTGAGAAAAAGGCAAAATGACAAGCCAGTTCTGTGTTGTTGCTACGAATATTGCATAAACATGTCCATAAAATCCCCAGAATTCAAATTTGAGCTGAAGAGACATTACTTTTGAAGTATTAAATATTAATATTAAAATTTAATATTTCTAAATTATTTTTAATTATCTTCAGTTAATGTGATAATGAAATGGTTATAATAAGTTCATGATAAAATAGTTATTGTTCATAGCATTTAGTACAGTGTACTATTCCAACTTTTTTTGTAGTTATAAATGCTTGTTTTCCACAACGTTGCCTTAGCTCCTTGTTAACTCAACAGGGTAATTTTAAAAGGATAGTTTCACATTTATCATTGATCTCTTTTCCTCCGAACACTTCAATTTTGCTGTAAAGAATTGGAAAATAATTAGACTGGAGACTGAAAGGACATAAGTGAAAATTGGCTATTTCTTTTGTTCTAGCTTTAAACTTGGACTGAAGAGCCATCTGTGGATGGCCAATGCATCTTCATTTTGGAGAAAAGAACCCAGGATCCAGTCATATTTTTGCTATATGCTTATAGTAACTGTTCTATATATGACTAATTATGTCACAGTCTTAATATTCATCCTATACCTTTATATTTCTTTTTATTCTTCAAATATGATACTTGTATCTTTTGTGGTTTAATTGAAGCATGTCACATATGCGGAATGGGTGTCACTCACAGCAATCTCGATGACTATAACTATGTGTGCTCTTGCTTATTACAATTCTTCTATATTTTTTAGATAAGATATCAAAAATATTAAATTTAACTGAATATGTGACATGAACTAGATCAAAATATGTCATTATGCTCATAGAAGACTTTCTACACATAAGATGGTACATTTAGATCTGGCCCAGTAGCATAAATGGGTAATTTTTTAAAGCAATATTTTAAAGCTATTTTCAGTTTTATTTGTGGATTCATAATTTTAGATAAAGTAATATTTCTCTGGGAATTAAAACTACTGCTTTCATTGTTCCTTAAAAAAAGTCTTAGATTGCATGAGGACAGCTACTGAATGATATTCCCTATTCATGTTTTTATCACAATTACCAAATATACACACACATATTTATGAAACTGTGCAGGATGTTGGTGAAATTTTACCTATATCTATATTAAAATTTTATATGGTATTTTTTTCTCGGACATATATGCCAGTAGGCTACTTCATAAAAAGGATAATGTTAAAGTAAACCTATTTATGATAATAAACATTATTGGTGTAATTATACATAGGACTACATTAATAATCACACTAAGAGAATCTTAATATGCTGTATATACTGGCACACCAAGATCACTTTCTTGTCCCACATATTTTCAAATAATCTAAATGTATAGATTATTATCAAAATAATTAAAACCTGTCGTAAACTGCGTATGGCCCAATTCTGACAGTAATTCACAGATAGTCCTCGATTTATGATTACAATGGGAACCAGAATTCCCATTGATAAGTAAGGTGGTTGTTAAGTGAGTCATACCTCATTTTATGACCTTTTGCCACACTTGCTAAGGGAATCACTGCAGTTAAGTGAATCGCACAGTTGTTAAGTCAATCCACTTTCCCCATTGACTTTGCTTGTTGGAAGCCAGTTGGGAATATCACAAATGGTGCAATTGTCATAAATATGAACCAGTTGCCAAGTACCTGAAGTTTGATCACATGACCAGGAGGATGCTGGGAGATGTGGTCCTCTTGGTGGGGACATATCTTATTTGACCCTAGCAACTGTCTGCTGGGAATGTTACAAATGGTGATCACAGTAGCTCAAGAAGCTGCAACTGTCAAAAACATATGCCCTTTCCCAAACACTCATATTTTGATCATATGATCATGGGGATGTTGTAGTGGTAGTAAGTGTGAAGTGTGCCATTGTAACTTCAAACAGTCACTAAGCAATGGGTGTAAATTAAGAACTACCTGTATATATTTGTAAGCCACCCAGATTTATTGTTCCTTTTTTTAATTGGTCAGCCTATGAATTGTATAACTAAAATAATATTGTCCTCGTTTCAATTCAATTAGACCAAATATGAATTTACCTAGGTATAGAGATGGGTTCCGATCAGTTAGCAGGTTCCGATCAGTTCTAGAGAACTGGTAAATACCATCTCTGACTGGCCCCGCCCCATCTATTCTCTGCTTCCCAAGTCCCAGCTGATTGGGAGGAAATGGGGATTTTTCAGTAACCTTCCCCTGGAATGGGGTGGGAATGGAGATTTTACAGTATCCTTCCCCTGCCATGCCCACCAAGCCACGCCCACAGAACCGATACTAAAAAATTTTGAAACCCACCACTACCTAGGTAATATCTTTAACTTATAAATACCAGTAGTTATAAATATCAAACTGCCTATTTGCTTTTTCTAATTGTTCTTCATTAATTCCTTATTTTAAAAGTGTTATTTTTTGTCATAGGGAGCTACAGATAATATTATATAGAATTATATAATATTATATATTATATAATATATAATTATATATATTATATATATGTCTATAATATAGACATTAATTCTGAATGCAACACATAGAACCAGAACTATTTCACCATTGATTTTAAAATAGCTCTCACAACTTTTTATTTTTCATGTTTTTTAGAACATCGCTGAACTAAGCCAAACATGCCAGTGCCATTTTCATTAGACTTAAATGTTAACTTCCATTATGAAAACTTTCGTTGTGTACAGTATATATATATTAATTTATTTTGTACTTGTGTGTGTGAAAACTCCTCTTTAGAATAACTTGCATATATATATATATATATATATATATGAACATTAACATTAAGAATAATATAACCATTTTGAATCGTTACTTAACAATTCATAATATTAAACGTTTGCAACATATCAGATGCTACAACTGGGGAAATTCTCAGCTTTTAACAAGTCTCTTCATTCTAAGCTTAAACATAATCAAAAACTTTTCATGAATAGTTCCAAAGTGCCAAGGACCCACTGATCCAGTGGACACTGGTATTTTATATTTTTCAGGAGCACATTGGAGCTGACGCGATCCTGCCAACTACTACGTTTTCTGGGACGTTGAAAGAACTGTCAACCCTACATTTTAAAAAAAAGTTTTTATTTTTAATTATTAGTCAAATAGCCTGCAAATTCAAGAACAAATGACACTTTTTTGTAGTTGCTTTACATCACAATTATCCTGGACATAGCTATATGAGCTTGACAATAGCAATTGTATGATCTTTATTATTTATAAATACCAAATATCTTAAAAAGAGGTTTATATTTCAGGATGAATTGAACAAAAATAACAGTGTATATACTATATGCATTTTGAATTCACATACATAATTGTTGTAATAATATTTCCAATTTTGTTAACCTATGTAAAAAATACCTAATTTGGAAATTGATATAGACCTGAAGCTATATTTTTATAGTATTAAAAAAACAGAATAAGATTATTGTTGCCTTCAAAATAATGTATTAGTTTCTTTTTCTTGTTAAATACAGACTGTTTCATAAAAATAACTTTTGGCTAGTATTTTTTTTCAAGTAGATTCCCAAAAATATTGACTAGTGATAATTTCTCACAAAGTTGAATTGTTTTATTTTTTAATTTTTTTTTATAACAAGATTGCTATTTATTGTTATGTACAAACTCTATAGTCATTTAAAGTAAACAATTGGGAATAAATACAAATTCTGTTTTAAGTAGTTTCTGAAGCTAATATTGGATTCTAGAAGTTGCTGGATATTCTATTTCTGCCTTTTGTAAGAGATGGGTTTTACTACTTTAATTAATTAGATCTTACCCACTTGCGCTTTAGGTCATTTCTGTCTGTGTTAAGAAAAATCAAATACTCTAGACAATTTTTGTTTGACTGCGAAATGTTGGGTAAAAAGCAGTGCAATTAATTGTGATTGATGTTACATCTATACTCAAGATTATGTTACCTATAGTCAACTTTTAATTAATGGCTTAATTAAACAGATACATTGGATAATATATTTAGAAGAATAAGAGAAAAGTTGTCTAAAATATTTTTAACAATGCAATTTATTCAAAAGTAAGTTGCATGGAATTCAGTAGTACTTCCTTTTCCTAAACCTACTAATTTCTGAAGAAAAAAGTTCTATATATCTGTTTAAATCAATATGTCATCCTTTTAAGTGAGGGATGGTCTATAAAATATTAAACACATGCATTGGCAAGCTTATTAAATAATCTCTATGTAGGAATGAACTGTTAGTATGCTTTATTTTATTATATCTGTCTATGTAAATAGATTGTAAGCTCTTTTGGGCAAGTTTTATGAGTTTATTGTAGCCTCATGCAGATTACGCTTGCTATTAGGATAGAAACATTTTTATCACCTTTTTTTCCTTTATACTTACATTTTGGAATTTGTTCAGTCACTGCATTATTGTATATAATTAAACATCTTTTTTTGTTTGAAATATTTAAGGCACTAATATACTAGGTATATCGGTATAATTCTTATTTAATAAGATATCAGCATTACTTTTCAATGTAAAAATAGTAATATTATAATAATAAAATTGTCTTCTGCTCTTTGGCTATTTTATAAATGAACTCATGGATGAATAGTTTATCTTTCATGGTATTTCACTTTAATTTAATACTAATTGAAATTAAATTTACTTTCAGTTCTTGCATTCTTTCATTGTGATCTATTTACAATACTTTTTGGTTCAGATAACAGTATTATACTCATATGGGATATCCTATGGATCATTTTGAGTTCCTATTTAGAATGATAAATTTACAGCAATCGACTTAATGGCAGCCGTTTTTAATTTTGTTAAGGTAGCAGAAATAGAAAGGGTAGAGAAAATATTTCACATTTGACAACCAGCTGCATTTTGCAGGTGGAAGCTATAAGCATATGGAATGATGAAAATCATCTGGAGGCATTAGAACAGTGGATCTGATAGATGATGAAAGTCATTGATAACTACTCATGAGAAGATTGTTTCCAACTTTTAGTAACATCTATTAACAAAAAGAAAATAAAGAATTATGCTGAATATGTGAAGGAAAACTAAGCACTAAGATTTTTACAAAATGCATGGCTTTAATGATATCTGCTTTAAGTATTGCAAACTCACCACTAACATTTCTGCAAGGTGTATTATATACTGGATGTTATATTTTAGTACAGCCAGTTGATTAACACAATCTTAACACATCAGTTAATTTTCTAATCAAAGGTTTAGCTATAACACCTCATTTAGTGTACCTGTCTACCAATATATTTGTATAACTTGAATGTAAAAAATAGTTTAATTATACACAGACACACACACAAACACACACACACATACAGTTGTTACATCTATTTACTGATTTGGCTTATTTTTTTAAAAATAGAAATATAAATTTGAATTTAGATTTTAAATAAAAACCATATTTCATTATTATTCACAATTTTGCAAAGATTTAACCAAGCTGCTATGGTTGCATTTCAACATCTATGTCACTAAGAAATAACTCACTAATGTAGTGACAACCTTTCTGACCATAGATCTGATTAACTTCAATAGGATGAGAGTAACTGTATTGATCTAAGTCAGTGTTTCTCAACCTTGGCTGCTGAAGGATGTGTGGACTTCAACTCCCAGAATTCCCCAGCCAGCTCTGCTGGCTGGGGAAT
>JANHFM010002183.1:187739-199697 GCA_032468115.1 Grayia smithii
CTCTTTATTTTAACTGGAAAAGTTGGGGGTCGTCTTATACGCCCAGTCGTCTTATACGCCGGAATATACGGTAGTTATTAAATTTTGTAAAATTATACTGTTGAATAGTATCACAGTAATTCATACTTGAACTATTAAATGAAATAAACCATATAGTGTCTTTGGGAACATATTCCCTAGAGGTTTCTAAAAGAATATAAATATCTCTTTAGCATGTCTGTATGTAGCATGACTTTTCTTTTAAAGAGAAAGAGCTTTCCAATTGTTATTCCAGTCCATAGTAGTAGATTTTCTATCAGTGTTACTCTTCCCCAGTCTCTGTACTGATTTTGACAAACAGAAGTGTTATAGTGCTGACATTTGATTGTTTTAATTGTGATCTTTACCTCTAAAGTAATTGATACCTTTTGGTTTTACCGTAAATTGAACTTTTTACAACTTTTTATTGTAACTGGATTTTTTAAAGTGACATGGGTCAAGCTCAGAGCTTCTGTATATGCTACAGAATAACATTTACATAAATCAAGAAATACTTTTGCATAACAATAACCAGAGAAACTGAGATACTTACAGTTTGGGTATGTTGATAAATTTATAAATATTATTTACTATATTATTTGATGTTAAATCTATTTTGTTGTTGTTATTTCTAATATGTTGAAAAGCTTGAAATATACAAGAATTATCTTACATTAAAAAGAAAATTTAAAAAACCTTTATCTTGAAAGTTGATTTATGGCTTTCTCATTAGAATTATGTTAGATTGGTAACTGAGACTTTCTCATATTAGAAAGTGCTATGTGAAATCAATTCTTGTTCATTATAATATGATTTAAATTGTGTAGTTTAAGATTAATAGTGACATAAGTTCATTTTAAGCACTAATTCTAGTGTTATTGAAATTTGATTTCAATGTATACATATTATATAATGCATTTATTATATAATATAGAAATCTAAATTTATATTTTAATTGTGTAAAACAAAAATATAATATATAAAAATATAAAAAGTATTGTGGCAAAAATATAATATATCAGAATGCAAGCATTACTTTTCCAAGCATATGATAACAGAATTGGTGGTACATCTGCTCATTGAACTTGCTGGAATTTGTATTTACTACTCTTTAGTCCTAAGAAACAATTATTAGAAAAATATTCATAGTAGCAGTGTATTTTTTTATTTTGTGAGTCTACCATCTTAATTTTAAGCCATTAATTTGTTTTACATGTGTATGCATGCATACTTACATGCATTACTTATTGCTTGATTGGCATTAAATTCCATTAAGTTCCAATGAGGAAGATAAAATTTAGTTTTTCAGGCTTTTTCTATTTAATTTTATATTACATTACATTTGTTTATTTATTTTTTTTGACTGTTTGGTCTAAGGCTTGTTGAGGTTGATTTGCTCCTGAACTGCTTTGTTCCCAGACATTGCCATCATCCCCAACTACCACCAAGTCCTCTCCATCTGATCCCATGACCACCTCCAGAGCTAATCAGGTATAGTATCATTCTATCATCTACACCATATTTTTCACAAGTGGCTTGCAAACTGGAGAAAAAGATATGGTGGGTTGAGGTTTTATTTATTCATTTACACCCATAATCATGAATATTGAATGCTGGTGCTCAAATAATATCATTTTAGCCTGATAAATAACTCAAATTCATTTTTATCAACATGGCATGTGACTCTTATGAGGTTGCAATCTCATTGCTTATATTCACATTTTATTTCATCCGAACAGCAACTTTTGGGGTTGCGTTAGAGATGCTAAATATCTCTGAAACATTCAGAGTATCAATAAAATGCAACATGAGACTTCTAGGGCTTTATGTGTTTTTCAAGAGGATTTGGTACTTGATAATAAAGAGTATACCTTATATAGAATTATTTTTGTAATAGTAACACTATGTATACAATAGGGCCAGAAGGATGAAAAAACCCTCATTTTTAAAAAAGCAAATTTAAGGTCTCAAATTTTAATAGGTTTTTTATACCTTCAAAAAACTTGTTTTGTATTTATAATTAAAGTAAAAGATAATGTAAAAATTTCAACTGTGAAGTTGTGCTATCTTTTATTGTAGGTCTTATAATTAATATTTATCTTTATTTAAAGTAGATTAAATTTGCTTCTTTTGCTAAACAAGAAAGCTGTGATTCCAGATTTTGATAATATGGAAGTTTGGAAGGTCTATTGTGTTTCTTATGGTGAAAGCTTGAATGAGGAAAGTGAAATTAAATCTGTATTTGCTTTTCTACTTATGCAAATGGAAAAGTAAGATAAGTGCAATAAAACTGCTTTTTAAGAGAAAACTTAAATAAATGTGGGCAATAGAATAGATACTGTTCCATTCCTTGTCCTTTATGTCCAACTTGTGATGTATTTCTATGGTTCCCTGGTGTCTAATTCCAAGGAAGCATTTGATACTGTGAAACAATCCCTAGGGTTCATTGCTTGAGGGTGAATAAACTGAAATTAAATCCAAGCAAGATAGAAGTACTGTTAGTATAAGGTGGTTTTTGTTTTGTTTTGTTTTGTGGAAGGAATTCTGTTGCCCTGAAATAACATATCTCTGTCCTGGGAATTCTTAATCCTAACCTGTGTCTGGGTTTCTAGGTGCCAACAGTGACAAATTATGTTTAGGTGTCAGTGGATTCATTCTTCAGCTAGTCTGAACTGGCAACAGTTATCCATGCCTTGTTGGATTTCTGCAGTGCACTCATTTATACAATAGGAATTGCTGTGTTATTTAGAAATACAATATCACAACAATATTATAACTAACTGGAAAGATATGTACTGGTTGCAAGTCTTTTTTTCAGGGCACAAAATAAAGTGTACTTTTATCTTTTATAATTATAGATTTAAGATCTCGCTGCAAGAAGGATTATGTCTGTTTTTATGAAACTTTCTAGAGGTGGACTTGTTCTTAAGATACTCCTTCAGATTTACAGAAAGTCTTTCCTATATCACTCCTAAACTGTAGAATATCATCTTTAGAAATGGGTTTGGTTTACCTCTCTTCACTCTTAGAGTGTTTTTGAGGACACACTTCTTTAACTAAAATGTTTTCATTAATATTGTACTATTTATGTCCTTTTAGCTATGTTTAAATTGCATTTAAAAAGAATAATTGGGCTTTTTTTCTTTTCTTGCTGCTAGTCTTTTTTTCAATTTGAAAGATGGGATATACAGGTAGTCCTCATTTAACTTCCACTCATTCATTAACCATTTGAACTTAACAGTAGTGCTAAAGAGGACTGGTCCTGATAGTCGAACCATTACAACTTCCCCACAGTCATGTAATAGCAATTCAACACTTGGCAGTTAGTTTGCAGTGATGACATTAAAGCATCCCCATTTCCACCTTTATTGCTGATGTCCAACAAGCAAATGTTAATGCGGAAGCCAGCAGGATGTCGCAAATGGGTAACAAATTACTGTAGGACACTACAACCACATGGGATTCACATAACAGCAACTATGCCTACCAGAACTGCAGTCTTAAGTAAATGCAGTCCCATGATGTTATCTTTTATAACTGTGTTGTATAGTGATGGAGTTCTTGATCCCAATTACCCTTGGTAAGTAAGAACTGCTGCCAATTTAAAAACTGATTTTGTAATGCTACATCACTTTTAAATTATTATTTATATTAATTTATCTATTGTGGTAAAAATACAATTAAATATCTACCTTATTGCATTGTGACATTATGACATTAAGCCATAGAAACTGTGTATGTCTAATAAATAACAGTAAAATGTATTCAATCAATAATCAGCAAAAATTTACAAAATATTTAAGAATGAAGGCAAATATACTTGTCCCAGGGTAATGTTGGAGAATCCAATCAGGGTTGTTCGCCAGGACCAGAGATTTTGACTTCTGAGTTTTTGATTTGTGCTGGGGACCATCTTCAGGGGACTTCTCCCTAGCAGAGTATGTGCAGAGTATAAGCATAAAAACTGTGTCCAGATTAAAGCTTTTCAGAAATACTTATTTGTAATCTATAAATATAATTATAAGTAAATATAATATAATGTTTAGAATAACTTAAATGAACAAATGTTTATACATTATACTATATCTTTGTTATCAGGTGTTCCATACAGCTGTCTCTGAAAGGTTAATAACAAAGGATATAATCACCTAGGAATTTTAAATCAGGAATTTTAAATTAAAGTCAATCAGTAATTTTAAATTACTTAAAAAAGAGTTTTTGAGTTTGCTTTATTAAAACCCTTAGTAAATATTAATTATATCTCATACTTCTTTCACTATCAGGACATTAAGTTAGACTTCAAAAATTGTGACATGCCTTTGTCACAACAGTTTCTCTCCACTTAGCAGGATAGGAATTGTGAATAATTTATATTACAGTGGTCCTGCATCACTGAAAGCTGGTTTGGTGTACAGATTAAGGTATCAGGCTGGAAACTGGGAGACCGTGAGTTCTAGTCTAGTCTAGCACAGTGACTTTGGACCAGTGACTCTGTCTTAGTCCTAGGTAGAAAGCAATGGCAAATCACATCTAGAAATACTCCCACCCCAAAATGAGCAGGAATCATCAGGAGTCAATACTGGCATTGAAGGCAACCTGTCTGCCCCTACCCTCAAGAATCTTGCTTCCTCAACATTTCTTTTCTCAGATAAAATTAATATTTATATTTTAATCCATCATGACAGTATGTAAATGAAGTGGATTGCATCTGCCTGACTATAATATAACAGAAGATATCATATGCCCATATCCTGATAGACAGATTGTCTCAGTGGAGTCAAGGAGAACAGAATATAAAATCAAAGGAGTATTACTAAAACATATCAAGTGCTATAAATAAGAAAATATATGGTGGGTGAAAGGTCTAGTTGTTGTTTTTTTAATTTCATCATAAACAGGGAAAAGTGGTATTTCTACACCATAAAGTGGAAGAAAGATGTGCTTAGTCATGTGCTTTAAATGATTCTGAAGTTTTCTAATTCTATATGGTACAGTTTTCTCAGTTTGCTATCTCCATAGCTTTTCTGAAATCAGTACAGAATTGTAATTGTATATTAAAAGTTCTGAAACATGCCACTGCTGAACATTTCTAGGCCTCAGATAATTTAATATTCTAGTCCTTTAAAATATGTCTCAGTTCCACAATAAGGAATGCAGTAGACATATTTAAAATACCACCAGTGGGAAAATCATGACATTAGAGGTGATTGAATACATACTGCAACTTAATTCTATATCAGAGAAAGATCATTTAGAATAAAACATTAAAGATAATTTACACATTTTACTCAAATCTAGATATAACACAGTTCTGAGATTATAACTTCATCTCAAAAGAGGCAAAATTTTACCACCTGTCCAAATGCTTCTTTGATTTAGGGTTAATATGTGAGGCAGACAAAACTCAGCTTGCCAATCCTTTCCTTCCCCAGAACACTCTTTACTTTAAGAAAATTGTCTGCAGTAAGGATTGTTTGTTTCTTTGGAGAAGGATGGGGTGTGAGGATGTTTTTTTTTCCTGCTTGAAATAGATTAAGGTTTTCACCAGGGGTGGCTTCTACTTACCTTTGCTACCGGTTCTGTAGGTGCATGTGCTTTGCGCGTGGTCGGAATGCGTGGAGCACACGTTTGGCACGTGTGCGCATGAAGCACGAGTGCGCAAAGTGCATGCACGTGCCAAACGGGTGCGCATGCGCAGAAGCTTTTTTAAGCAAAAAAAGCTTCCTGCGCATGCGCTCAAGAGCGCTCCGTGTGCTGTGCGCAGGAACAGGTAAGCATGGGCATGCGGGGGGGCTTCGGTCCAGGATTATTACAACCGGTTCGGTGATGTCACAGCGTCACCGCTACCTATTCTATAGAACCGGACCAAACCAGGAGCAACCCACCACTGGCTTTCCCAGTGGTTTAGGAAATCAAGATATATTTGGGGCAACCATTACATTTTCTAGATGCTAAGGACATTATTTTATTCTAGATGACACTGGAGGGTTTATTTTAAAGGAAATTATTTGTAGCTCTGGGTTGAAATGAGGGGTCTTTGGTGCTCTGTGAGTGGACGGTCTGGTGAACTCTCTCTTGGTTGTTTTCTTGCAGACATTTCATTACTCAAACTAGATAACACCATGAGTGCTAGTGATGATGATCACTAGCACTGATGATATTACCTAGTTTAGGTAAGGAAATGTCTATAAATGTCTATAAGAAAACAATGTTCAGAGAGCACTAAAGACCATCAGGGTTCTTTTTAACAGTATTACTACTACTTCCTTCTGCAGGAGGATGAAGGAGATACTGTTGTGATTAATTTTAATAAAGTCCTGGGGAAAGTATTCCAACAAGTTTTCCAATAATGCATCAATTGCCACTGTAACCAAGACTACCTTGCTGCTGGCCATCCTCTTCCTTTTCTTCCATTGGTAATAGTACCAAGCACTTACGTTTCCGTTCCATAAAATCGTACAGATTTTTTTAAAATATGAAGAACACAGTGATATATGCCTTCTATCATTTGGGAACTATCCCATTCCTCAAGGAGACATATATCATCAATCAGATCCATCCCAATATTTGTAGTTTTCATATTGTAGGATGGGAAAGGCAGACATCAGTCTTCAATTATTTTGTTCCATTCATCAAATTGTGCAATTTTAAATACATCCTCAATAATATGAACAGATAATGGAATAATTCCATGTATCTTTCATTGTGTCACAGCAAAGGCAAATAGGTAGACATAAATATGAGTAACTGAAATGTGATGCAACTTTGTCATAGCAACCTTTTACTTATTCAAGGGTAGTATCTCATTTTAAAATTTAAAATATTTATTTTTCCTCTACCTAATATCTAGTTGGATTGCAAATTTACCTCAAAACATTAAAAATATAACATAGTAAATGTGCTTCCAAATTCTACTATATAAGTGACATTTTAAAAAAGTTCATTATGGGTACCAGACAAGACTTTCTAAAAGTAATTTCACAAACAATTTCACTATTGAGAAGGTATATCATTTTCTAGCCATCTAGAAGATCTTTGCAGGATAATTTTTTCCATGTAGATTAGCAGAAAGATTATCATCAGTGCAAATTGGATAAGCCATAAAAGCTTTTTTTTTTTTTACTTTTTCAACTTATTTCAACATACATTCATTTTAACAATATTGATAAAGAAATAGGATATAGTATAAAAAGTATCATTTTAAATAAACATGAATGCAAATTTTTCATGTAGAAAAGGTAACTATACCCTTACATTTATCACTACCTGAAATATCTAAAATTAGAATTAGGGGCACCAGAAGAGGTGTAGATGATTAGAACATCTTTAGAGAAGATCTGGAAAGAATCTGTCTTTTTTAAATCTCAGACATTTAATCAATCATTCCACTGTTCAGAAGATCATTTACAAGTGGAAAAGTTTTCAAATTACTACCAATTACTGGCCCTGCTCAGGCCGACCCCAAAAAATTCAGTCAAAAAGCAGAATGTAAGATACTGAAAGAACCCCAGAATATCATAATGTGACTTAAAGGTAGCTCTCGCTACTGTCAAAGTGCAGGAGTCTACCATTAGGAAAAAAAACTTCACAAGCTAAGTTTATGTGAGAGGTGCTAGAAGGAAATCTTTTACTGTATAGAAAGAACAGCAGAGCAAAACTGAAGTTTGCTCAAGAACACCTAGGCAAAGACTGGGATTTCTGGAACAAACTTCTCTCGACATACAAGGCAAAGATAAAGTTATTACACCGTATTACCAGAAGAATAAAAACAAATACAGCATTTCATCAAGAGAACCTGACTTTACTTGTAGAGCATGCTGGTGGAAATAATACGATTTGGAGCTGCTTTGCTGAACATTCACCATCATAGAAGCCACTATAAATTCTTCATCGTAACAGAGGGTGGTGAGGATAATGTTAGACCATCATTAAATTGAAGCTTAATCAAAAATGGAGTTTGTAACATGATAATAGCTCTAAACATTCCAGGAAATCCATCAAGAATGACTAAAAAGGAAATAGAAGGATCTGGAATAGCCAAATCAAAGCCCAGATCTAAATTCAATTGAGATGCTGTGGAGTGATTTGAAATGGTCTGCATGAAAGAAACCCCTCAAACATAGCATAACTGGGAAAAAAAATCTGCATGAGTGGGGAATAAATTATTCCAATAAATGTCAAAGAGACAATAAATGTCAAAGTAGACAATTATAAGAAATACCTATTATGAGTTGCTTCTGCCAAAGGGACAATGAAAGATGTTTTAAAGCCAAGGGTGTACTTACTTTTTCCACAGAAGGAAATTGGGTATTAGTTAATTTTCTATTGAATAAAAGATTTCAAGGTTAATTTTCATCATTTTTTTTGGTTTAAGTACAGCACCTTTATATGCTGTTTGAATAAAGGTAAAATAATGATATGCCAATTATGTTAAAAAGGGAGAAAAATTTATATGGAGTGTGAATATTTTTTTCACATGATGGTATAGTGGTTGGTGAATATATGTCAGAATTTCATAGGAGATTTTTTTTTGTCACTTACTACTCTGTGTATGATATGAACATACTATGTTCAGAATACACAATTTCCTTGGTCACTCTTTTTCTTGTTTCATCTTCCTGTTGAGCTCAATGTTTGATCTATTACTCATTCACTTATGTTTAGACTGGATTTTTTTTTTAAATGACAGGTAACGTGAAGTTGGGAAATTTTATAAATTGAATTTAACAATTTAATATAATCTTGAGATATGAGAAAAATATCTTAAAATAATTAACAGACAAATACAAATACATTTATGTAACAAAAAACAGATAGATGTGCAAGATGAAGTTACCTGGATTGATACTACTGTTTACAAAAAAGATTTTGGAATGGTAGTTGATTTCAAATGAATGCTACAATTTTCCTACAGTATTTATGTACAGAAAGTAGGTGCAAAAATATGTATTTCCAGAAAATGCATGCACACACATTTGTTTTTTTATTACACTGATTCACAAAACTCAGGTTTAGTAGAGTTACAGTATTAAAAATGCATAATACATTTTTATACATAGTAAATGTTCATTCCGAGGTAATTATTGATTGAACAAATAATGGAACTAAATTGAACTTGAAAATAATCAATTTTATAGAAAAAGAAATATCACCTTTGCCTTTTGATTGTCAGTTTGACAAGAAATGTAGCACTTTCATTCCACTGTGTTATAAAAATATGACCAGCAGGTTTAGTTTAGTTTATTTAAATTTATATGCCGCCCTTCTCCCGAGGGACTCGGGGCAGTTCACAAAGCATTGAAGACAATATAAAATATAGAAATTATAAAATTAAATAATTTAGATTAAAACAATTTAAAAAACAGAGAGAAATTAAAAGACCCAATCCCATCAGCAGATCTGATTAAAAAGCCATGTCTTCAGATCACGATGGAAGGAGCGGAGGTCAGGGACAGTCCGGAGGTCGGTGGGTAGTTCATTCCAGAGAGCTGGTGCACCCACAGAGAATGCCCTCGCCCTGGGCACCACCAGCCGACATTGTCTGGCCGATTATAAAAGATATCTTTTATAATATGATGTAAAATTGTCAAATAATAAAATTATATGATATTTTATTTTTATTATACATATGATGTAAAATTTAAAGATAATTATGTGATTGTCCAATCTGTGGCTATCCCTTCTGCTTCCTAAAGTTAATCCCATTCTCAAACATCATTACAAGATACCATTAAATCATTGCCTGGCCTGAAAAGCTGTAGAAGTGGAAAGCTAGGCTGGGCTGAGAGGGAGTAGTTAATTTAAATGCTCACTTGAATTATTGTTTCATTGATTCAAGTCCAACATCTTAAGTACAATAGTACACTGGCTGTCTGGCAGGAAATAGAATAGAGTTGAATTGTTGTTCTTGATGTTCATGAAGTTATTTTGGTTCCTTGTGCCTAATTCTTTATGACCTACTGATCACAAGCTTAACTATCTCTAGATCAGTGTTTCTCAACCTTGGCTGCTGGAAGATATGTGGACTTCAACTCCCAGAATTCCCCAGCGAGCTCTCCACACATCTTCCAGCGGTCAAGGTTGAGAAACACTGCTCTAGATAGATAAATTCATGTCCCCTCTTTATTGGTCAGCTACCCTGCATTTTGTCTATAATTTTACTGTTCTGGGCCAGTTTCTTCAGCCTTTCTTCCTAAGTACATGCTCAGAACACATACTGCTGGATTCTTCTCCCAGTAGGATGAAGAATTTGCATATCTTTGTGATATGACTACTGTAAATAAATTCCCCTGTGTTATAGTTAGAAAATATGCTTCAGATTAGTTTCCTACTCTCAGGAAACTGATATGTAGAGATAAAATGTTTCAATCTCCAAGAGGGTTATAAGCCTAGATCTGGAGTCATGTCTACCATCTGTAAACCATATACACATAAAGGTTATGATGTAAAATTTAAAGATAATAATTGTTATGTGACCAAGAATGGAATATTACTTATGAAATACTTGTTCCAGAAAATTAGAATTAAACTCTTTAGAAGAGAAAGCAAGGGCAATAAAGAATTGCAGCCACAAAAATTGTGTAACCAAATGGCACTAGTGAATGGGACACAGAGTCTCAGATGCTGTTTGTAAATTGGAAGTTTTAAATAAAAAAATAAAATTATGACCATGTATAAATGTATAACTCCAGGTGTTTAAGTTATACGAACATCTACATCAATGTGCCAATGAATATGAAAAGAAAAGGAGACAAAGAGGCATCTAGATTCAGTTCTGTGACATTTGTTGGCCAATGCATGTCACCACATTGAGTGAAAGCAAACATACCTTAATATCCAAAGTTAATTACATTGTAATTACACTTGTACATTTTGCTACTTGTGCAGTGAATGGGGTCAACTGTATAAAAATAAAGAACATGTGGTTTTTATTAAAAATTATTTAAAGAAAGCCTCAAGTACTGAACATAGACAATGGGGTAAATATATATAGCAAGATACATGTTAACCATACTTGAAACAGCAGGGGAATTGTGAAACCACAGTAACTTTTGTCACAGAATAAGGTAATATGTTAGAGAGGAAATTGTTGTTGTTGTTGTTGATTGCGAAGTCGTGTCCGAGCCATTGTGACCCCATGGTCAACATTCCTCCAGGCCTTCCTGTCCACTTCCTGTCCTCTGGAGTCCATTTAAGCTCAAGAAAGGAAGTATTTTCCCCTTATTGAAATGATAAGGTATGTGTTGCAAAACATAGGACTGACAGACAGAAACTGGCCATAACAAGTTTAGCAGCCAACTTCTTCCAGAACAAGTTACTAATGAAAGCCACAGAAGCAAAACCATATGACATATAGTGTGGAAAGAAACACAACCAAGGGCAAATAAAAATATTTGGTTTTAAATTTAAAACATTTAAAACCAAACCAAACTGAAATGCAGATGTGAGGAAGAAGCAATAACTAGATACTCACCATACAGAGTATGTAGGATCCTAGAGCTTGTCACAGAATTAAACCATACAGTATTGTTTATTTTGATGAAAAAGAAAAAGACATTAAAAGATATTTTAATCCTAAAATATCAGATTTTATTCCACGTGACTAGGGAAACAATAAGTAGAGATCATAGGCTTTGAAGGAGTTCTTCCTTTTTTATTTGGAAGTTGAACAAAACCAGAAAAAGAAATAGAGGTATCATAGCCCAAATGTTCCAAGGAGTCTAGGAAAGATTCTATCACAAACACTGTCATGCATTTCCAAGAGGGAGCAATACTTCTATAGTTTAGTTTAGTTTTAGTTTTATTGCATTTATATGCCGCCCTTCTCCCGAAGGACTCGGGGTGGCTCACAATTCTAAAAAAACAACAACAATAAAAACCTAAAAATCTTAAAAATAAATGCAATAGGATTAAGAATTTAAAACAATGAAAATTTAAAAT